>JAFIDM010078616.1:0-19977 GCA_023159025.1 Thereuonema tuberculata | reverse complement strand
CATCTTCATCTGTTATTTCATCTACACTATTTGTAGAAAATTAATGACCAGCATATCGAAAGCAATTTGAAATGCATGTGTTTGACACGAAGCTCCAACTTTTATGAATTTAAAAAAATTGCATCTAACACAGATACGTGAAAAAAAATTTTCTCATCAACTTCTGAAATCTAAGTCTTTCAGAAGGAGCTTTTTGTAGTTCATTTTCAGATTCTTGGATAAAATTCTTGGAATTGATACAGTGTGGCACAGAAATCACAGAAAAAAGTGACCTTATAATGCGATTACGGTATTTAAGACCTGACCATATATCCGATAATCCATATCATAGAATTCCTATTCAGTGATCCAGGACTTTAGAAAAGTGACCTTATATGCGGGGTCACCTTATATGCGGGTGACCTTATATCGAGGTCCGACTGTATAGATATCAGTATTGACACAGTAGAGCCCCGATTATCCGCGGAATTGGGTGGCAAGGGCTTCGCGGATAACGAAAATCGCGGATAATCCGAAAAAAGACTAAAAATGAGGTGGAAACACGAAAAAAAATAATTCATCATTAAAAACTACGTTTTATTGTACAGAAAACATAAAATGTAAAACTTTTAAAATATGTACAGTAAAGCAGAAACTTTTGCTCTATGTTTGCATCTACAAATTCCAAGAAGGCCTATAGGATCACGATGCATAATAAACCTGTCAGTAATTTTCGACCTTCGCACTGTAGGGCCTATTGTATTTTCCCTGTTGTTGGCTTGGATTAAAATTGGTTTTTTTGAGTTTGGTAGTTACAAAATTTTTTCGTGGCAGTCGCGGATAATCCGCACCTCACATCATCTGCTCGCGGATAATCGGGGCTCTACTGTACATGGGTAGTTCTACAAGAATTGGGTAACTTTCTGGAGGAAAACGTGCCAGTTCTTTATTTATTTTAAATAATGTGTTTTAATATAGAGTAGGTGGGAAATATAATCAATGTACTGTTCCAGAAAGGAACAGTCACTTTATTCAGTATTTTCGAAGTTTTTCAGTTTTTCTGAAAATTGCAACCAGGGGACTGACAGGTAGACCAGGGGATGACGAAAAAATATGTTTTATTGAAAATAGAAATGTTTTAAATCATTAAAATCATTAAAATCATGAAATTCATTG
Organism: Thereuonema tuberculata; assembly: GCA_023159025.1. Taxonomy (NCBI): domain Eukaryota; kingdom Metazoa; phylum Arthropoda; class Chilopoda; order Scutigeromorpha; family Scutigeridae; genus Thereuonema; species Thereuonema tuberculata. The sequence goes on along the minus strand of JAFIDM010078616.1, from coordinate 18,822 downwards.
AAACAACATCATAATCAGTAATTTGTGGTACATAAAATAACTTTGTCTCTTACATATTAAAAATAAAACAAAAAAACAAAAAAACAACTTTAAAAACAATCCCGTAAAGTTCATCAGAACAATTACAAATATACAAATTAAGAACATTGGCATTCACAGTTATACTAAAAGATTAAAAACAGAATTAGATTGACAGTAGTAATAATAATAATAATAATAATAATAATAACTGCAGGAATTACAACTGTAAGCTTTGATATAATGGAAATTATGTTACCAAAAAGTAAGAATACCTGTACTACAGGTGCTGATAGATTAATTTATAATTATTAACTATAGATTAATTAACTTTGTTAATTTTCTAATACAAAAGAAACTCAACAAAAGTTAAAAGTTCAAAATTCAGAGTAACATTCTCATCAATTACGTCAGCGATTAATAAAGTTTTAAGCTTTTTAATACTTTTTGGTATTTCAGAATTATATTTTTTCCAATTAATTTGACTGAATAATTTATATTTTAAAAGGTTTTCCAATCTTAAACCAAAATTATTATTCAATTTAATGATTTGAAAGATTTTTAACCAATTGTATCTGGTTATTTTTTTTCATTATTTTGGTAGCCGTCAGTTCTCTGTTGCCTTTCTAGGCAGGGGATGACCAGGGGCGGATCCAGCCCGGACCCATGGGGGGGGGGGCAAATGTTAAAGGTTGCCAACCTATAGGCGGAAATAATCAAAATGCTGCATTTCTTCCTTGAATAATAAACTAGTATTTTTGTTTTTATTTATTTAAGGGGGGCATAGTACCTTTTTGGCAAAATTACATATTATATTTTTTAGAGACGCAAAGAACATATTTTAAACTTAAAAAGTAAGAGAAAAAATATTTTAGTTCCTTTTTTTAAGTTTTAACCATTTTTTAAAATTCTATTCCTTTTCATTAATTTTTTTTTTGATGTAATCATTGTTTTATGCCTATAAGAGGGTGGTATCCATTTTAGTAAGAATTACTTTGAACTTCTTTCAAAAAATTATTTCTGAGATAACGTAGAAAAATAGCATAAAATTTCAAAAATTGAAGTTAGGGACATATGCGTCTTTTTTTCCAAATATCTTTATTATGAACTGTGACGTACATTTAAATTATGAAAAATTGTGAAAATGGAAGATGTTTAATTCAGCAATTACGATAAGTTTATTATAAATAATATAGATAAGATTGAAGAAGAATAAAATTAATAATGAGTTTGATCTAAAAACGCTATCAAACAAAGACAGAATTTCCGCAGTCAAAAGAGACATAAGAAATCGGATTGTAGAATCTACAAAAATTTTAAAAAAATAAAAAGAAAAAATATAGAAGAAGCATAATGAAATTTATTTTATCATTTAAGTATTTGTATGTTTGTTTATTTGCTTGTTCCCTGTTTGTCTCAAATAGCCATCTTAATACAATATATATTTTTTTATTTGTTTCTTTTTTTAGTTATAGTAAAATAATTATTAATAATTAATTGATTTACATGTATAAAGGTCTGTGTTTGGCAGCAAAACATCTGCAATGAATATGAATGTATTGTATGTATCTACTTTTTGAATGTTTATATATTTTTTATGCTTATCTCATCTGTATAGTTATAAGTAGTTTATAGTTTAGTGGTTTTTCAGATTTACAATCATTTACAATCATAGAACTCAAAAGCATGTGAAAGTCCATAATATCTATCAACAAAAGTTAATACGACAAAAAAAAAGGCAAAGTCTAAAACAAAGTCAACACCAATTGGCAAAAATGAAATACAAAATGTTTATGTAAAGAATTGTTTTACAAAGAAATAAAAAAATGTTTATATAATAACAAATTATTCAATTATTATCACTGTAATAAAACAGCACCTGTTGATAGGAACTAACGGTTCCTAACAAGACTGAAATTGTAATCAATTTAAGGAAATAATAATAAAAAAAAACTACACAAAAAATTTACAAACAAAAATTTACACGGCGGTTGCCAGACTTTGAAAATCGAGTTATAATATCATCAATAGTTACATCTTCACCCCGGTGAACATACATCAGGGCCAGACCTGTCAGTCTATTTTCTGACATTGTGGCTCTTAGCCACGACTTCAGTCGCCGCAAGGCTGAAAAAGAACGTTCAGCTGAAGCATTACTGATTGGTAGAGTTATTAAAGCATTTAGCAATGTATGAATTGTTGGATATATATCATTATCGCAGCTTTTCAGAATATCAGTTGAAGATTGGGATATGTGATGACACTCTGCCCAAGCCACTTCTCCCTCCACATGGTAAGTTCACCCTGAAGCAACTTTTGTGATAATACCAGTTCATGAGGCAAAATATCACTGAACTTCCAGGCTAAAAACTCTGCTTTTTTTCCATGACTGAATTTGAAATTTTTATTACGTTCGATGGCAAAAGTAGCGAATGCTGAAAACAGTTAAGGACATCAGGTGGAAATCTCTCCTTAATGTCCATTAAAATGTGGTCAAGAGGGATGAATATAGCTTGCCGAAAGTAAGTTTCCGGTAGCTCTGCAGCGTAGTTGGTCCTGTTAATTTGACGACCACATCTCCTAGGTGGAATCAAGTGGGCATTGACTTCATCAGCCAAATCTTCAATTTTCGCCCAAATTTTTAAAAAATATTCCTCAGCCTTTTCACGGCGTGTGGAAAGAACTGATATCAAATTTGATATTGTTTCTGCTGCTGCTTCCAAATGCAAATCAACTTTTTGGAGCAGCTTGCTCATCGGCAGTGTTAATGCCAGTATGTCACTTAAACACATTACTGTCACTAAAAAGAAACTATCCGTCATGGCGGCCCGCAGCTGGGATGCCTTACTGGAAGTGGATAAGTCCTCCCAAGTCGCTATCGACTCCAAAGCTTCCAATATTTTGGGTAAATCTACCGAGAACTGCAAAACACCGTCATGCCGCTCCACTCACCTCGTCTCACATAACCCTAATAGATTTCGCCCAAGGTACTTATGAAGGGTCCGACAACGCTTGGCGGAAGCGTCGAAAAACGTGACGCACTCCTTCATAGTACCAACGGCATTTCGTACCCCAGGGATTTTGTTGGACTGAGATAGGGTGAGGTTCAGCTATAACAAGGTGTCCGAAGAGCATTTTTTGCTTCTTTCTGAACCTCTTTGACAGCACCGCAAACTTCATTAAGGAACAACCATCAGTGCCAATTCCAATGCACTTGTCTAGGGGAAGACCTAGTTTCCTTGAAAGTCGAAGGACAATTTGTCCTAGGGCTTTCCCCGTCCATTTTCAGCTCTTCTTTATCCTTCGTAGATCTCTGAGTTTTGTCCCCAGCATCTTCATCTGATTCGTAAGTGCTATCTTCTTTTTCTTTAGCACTTTCATGATCAGCAAATGCATCAGAAAGGAAACGAACTCTTCATAGACAGCATTTTTATATATATATCTGATAACTACACTAAGTTGAGACTTGTGAGACAAATCCGTCGTCTCATCAAACAAAACAGAGTAGAAGATAGCTTCTCGGACTCTTGTCAGTATCTTTTCTGTAATTTCTTCGCCAATACATTCTATTAGTTCATTTTGGATCGTGTTGCTAATGTAAGATGCTGTAGAGGAAGAATTTTTCAGATGTTCTTCAAGCTGTTTGTCTCCAGACGCAACCATTAGCCTAAGTGTGTCTCTGAAATTACCGTCATTTCCTGTTGCAGATGCAGAATCATCTTGATTTTCAGAGAAGAGACGTCTATCATCACGGTGCCCCCTAAACGCCATTCCTGCCTTCCAAGAAAGAGCGTCGCTCTTACAATGGGAACAAGCCGTTCTCTATTTTCTCGTATCTGAGCAAGTCGTTGTTGGTTCACCTGATTGATGACATCGACTTCAGGCTTGTTGTAGGTATCTAGAAATTTTTTTCCTTTTTCCACAGCAGTCTTGTGGTACTGGCTATTCTCATGATTAGCTAAGAAACTGTTTTTCATGCTTCCTAAAAGGTCTTTAAACGTTATCAAGGGCTCAGTGACAAGTTTTTTCAAAGGGACATTCTTATCCTTGCCACCTACAGTTCCAACATTGAACCAAGGACAATACTTACAGTACAGACCCCTTGAAGAGTGAGACAAAACTACCCAATTTTTATAATGGTCAAGGTGTTTGTGACTTAGATAACGTTTATATTCCTTTCCTTTGTAGTTGTAAGTAGAGAATGGAAAATCGTAATGAGCAGGCGGCTTCCATGGATTTAGTAGTAGCTCTCGCTTTTGAAAATCAGAAACATTTTGACCTATGAAATTACGTATGTCATTCATTACCATTACATTCGCTGGATTCGTAGTAGGTATGGACACGACAGATGTGGAGCTATCTGGTAAAGAAGGGACGATGCAACTTACGCTTCCTTCCTTTGTATTACAAGTGGAGGTTGTGGAGGAGTCAGAGTCAGTGGACATTGCGATGGCACCGGTGACTGGAGCATGCATGAGAGATGGTGCAGTGGCAACGTCGGAGCCCTCCACGACTGCAACGGATGTCTTCGGTATGGTGGGCGCTGGCCCCTGACTTGTTGTAGGTGAAGCCTCAGGTTGGCGTTTGAAGAAATTATCGATCGTCTTCAACCGCTTTGACTGATGCTGGTGGGGCTGAAGGGGAACACAAATAAAAATCAACGCTTAGATAAATTTATAGTAATAAATATTTGTTATGATAATCCTGTTCTTTGTTGTTGTTTTTTCTTAACGACTGCCTTAAACTACGGCTCATAACACTTATACTCAATAAAGGGGACTTACCTTCGAACTCGAGCTGTTGCAGGGCCCTGGATTGGATTCTATGCCCGCCGCAAGTAGCAGAAGTCGTGTGACAAGTCCATTAAAATAGTCCAACATTCCGCCTAATGTTAATTTTTGCAATAAATTGACATTTAATAAATGCCTTTTTTTTAACTTAGTAAAAAGTTGAATTTCCGTGAGTTAAATAATTTTTTTCATTCTCTGCTTTAAATGGAATTTCACTTATACTCCAGTCAAATTGTGCTGCAAATAGCCCCTAGAGGGAAAGTTTTGGGGTAATTTTGATTTTTCCATTCTGTATGTTTTTTGTGGTGCTGACTCCGAATCTGAGATTTGCTAACAAAATTTCGTGACGCAACATTAAAAAAAATGCAAAAAAAGGTTAAAAATCTCGCTATTTGGCGGTTTTTTCCTTAGAACTCGAAAACTACCAACTTTTCGTAAATAACCTTCTTATTCATAAAGACAGTACAAAAAATTTACTACAAATTTCACTATTTAGGTTTTTTTTTCTCCGACGAACTGTTCGGGCTCAAGCGCTAGTTGAAAATTGGCGTAGTTTGTCTCTCTCCGTAAAAACCCACGTTGTTCACTTAATTAGTGAATTCCTCCCAGTTCTCTGCACATTCCTTCTTAAGATCGTATATGTAAAGGTACAGGTCATTTTTTTCAAAAATTACTTAATGTTCAAGTTATTTAATCAGGTCCGAAATTGTATATCAGTCATCATCATCATGATGTGCGATCTTCGTATATACGAAGTTACGCGGTCTACGGAACCTAGTGACCCCCGAAGGGCGAACCCCTACGAGAAGCCGTAGATAAACTAGGGAACAGATACTGGGGGTGGTTTCCCGTTGCCTTCCCCCAGGACGCCATTAAGGAATGACGTCGGACCAGAGAGAAAGTGAAGAAGAGGCTGGACAACACAGGAAAGGAAATTGAAACAGCCATGCCCTTGCCGGGATTCGAACCCAGGAACTGGCGCACTGGACGCCACGGCTGGCCGCCGCCGAGACCGCACGACCACGCCAGCACGGCTGTATATCAGTATATCAGGAAAAACAGTTATTAATAAAGAAAGACTGAAAAGAAGGTCTCTTCAAAAAAATATGTATGGAGGATTGTCATTTTTGTTTTTAAAAGCTTTATTTTTCCTGAAATTATTTGAGTTATTTTTTTTTCTAAAATTTAATAATAAATTTCATATTTTATTGATACACAGATATTTTCTTTATTTATAAATTTATTTTTGTCTAATGTCAATTCAAACTTCAGAAGTAAATAAAATTTATCATGACGAAATGTTATATAAAATTTGGTTATTTACGAAAAGTTGATAGTTTTCGAGTTCTAAGGAAAAAAACCCGTCAAATAACAAGATTTTTTAACCTTTTTTTTGCGTTTTTTTTTTAATGTTGCATCACGAAATTTGGTTTTCAAACCTCAGATTCGGAATCATCACCCCAAAAAACATATAGAACGGAAAAATCAAAATACCCCAAAACTTTCCTGGTAAAAATACTGACTGGACTATTTACTGGCATTTGGTCCGGCGCAAACTACGACCAGAATGAAAGTTAAGAGCGTCCAGTTAAGTGAAATTACGATTAAAGCAGAGAATGAAAAAAAAAAAAAAAAAACACCTGCTGATTAGAAGGAAGTGTACTGAATATTCCAATTTATGTTATAGATTATACCTTAGCATTGTTGGTTAGCGAAAATCACGTGATTTCCATTTAAGAGCTTTTATTCAAAGATGATTCGAAAGTATTTTTTACTATCACTACAAAATTAAACATTACCAGTTTCCTTAAATCTTAATCTTTGACATATTTTCTTAAAAAAAATTAAAATTTCTTATAAAATTGTAATTATTATATTGTCTGAGTTTGAATTGTTCGTTAATATTTTTATATGTATAAAAAAAACAACTAAAGATTTGGAAGTGAAAAAGACGCGAAATTAATTAACAAAACAGGCTTGTCCCCGTGCTTAATGTTTCGTTTTCTTCTCCTTTCCTTCTCTCAGTTCTTCTCTCTTCATTCCTTTTCTGCATTTTTAAAAAGGCGGCTGAGCCCACGGTGGGGGGCAAAAGACCTGTTGCCCCCCCCCCTGGATCCGCCGGTGGGGATGACGCCAGGGGATGACGAATTCAGTGAAAAATAAATATATCTTTCAAATGATTACAGCTATCAGCTTTATTGCTTGCCACATTAGAACATTTCACGATAATGTTTTAGGCATAAAAATATTAAAAAAAGATAGTTGTAAATAACTGTGAAATTACTTGCCAGTGGACTGACATTTTGACTGGCTCCTACATGCGTTCACACCACAACCACACCGCTCTCACTGATTCAAAAGGGCTACCCAGTAGCAAGCAGTTGCTGTAGTTATTTTCACTGGTAATGTTTAAAAGCAGATTGGTCTCAACTTTGAAGTGCTATTAAATACTTCGATTTTTCGAATTTCAATAACGACAGGGAACTGACAAGCGAAACTGAGCACGCGGGTTTAAGTAAAGATTTAGGAATGTTTTTTACTTATTTTCACTAATCATTTCATTTAGTAATATTTTGAAAGTATCTTATAACTAATTTAAAGATAATAAAGTAAGTTATTTTAGATAATTTCGAAAATATAAACATCGATGTCTTGATTTTTGTAGTGGCTTCACGTTAGGGGACTAACGTTTTACGTAGAAAGTGGAGATTTTGACAATATTATTTTATAAGAAACTATTTTTAACTTATAAAATCAAAAAGAAAGGACAGTTATCTTTTCAATTTAATGATGAATAACTTACAATGTCAGTTTTTAGATTACTTATGGCTCATCAAGTTACGCAATTCTTGTAGAACTACCCATATGGGTGAATCTACAGAAAACCTGCAATTTCAGTCAAAAATTTTTGAGATTTTAAATTACCCAAGATTTCCTTTTCAAAAAAATTGAGATGATTGCTTTTGATGTTCTTACATCCATGATATATATGGTTCAGGTCAACGCATTTTTGGTTATTTTTGAAAAAAAAAAATAAAAAAAAAATGATGGTAGGCTATGTTCAGAGAAGTGACTTGTGCTGATAACGATGTCGAATTTTAATATAAACTAGTCGGCTACCCGTCGCTTCACTCCGGAAGCCTCGCGTATGTAACGGAAAACAATTTGCATTTATTTAAAAAAACACACACACAAATTACATCAAGTAAAATAAAACTAAAATTTTTTTAAAGTTTTTTTTTTTATTTTAATTGTTGATGTCTATATTTTCTCAATCCACGACTGCTTTTAGAATGAATCATAGATCTGTGATATATTTTTATTTTTTATAGAGATTAGAATATAATCCTAATCATAGATCTGTGATATATTTTTATTTTTTATAGAGATTAGAATATATTCCTTGTGGCCTAATGACTACGACGTCTAACTTCGGAGCAGAAGGTTGTATATTGGATTCCAATAGATAACTTGTAGAAATTATTTCTATTTTTGTAAATTACAATAATTAGAGAAATAAAAGACAGAGAAATAAAAGATTTTATCAATATATATACACTTTTCAGTGGCTTTTGAGGTACAAATAGTGAGTTTTCAGTATTCTACTTAGTAGAAATAGTGCTTCTTTCTTTCTTGAGTCTCTTTTTTTTACTTCCATTTATACTTTACAGTGGTTTTTGAGTTAGAAATAGTGATTGTTTTTGAGTAAAAAAAAGTTATTTTTCAGTATTCTACCTAATAGAAATAGTGATTCTTTTTTTTTTCTTTTCTTTTTTATCCAATTCCAATTGATACTTTTCAGTGGTTTTTGAGTGACAAATAGTGAAAATTATCTACTAATCTAGGCCATCAGATTGTTCGATATAGATATTTAAAGAAGAGATGTTAGGATGGACGTTAGTTGATATAGATGATAAATGAAGATCATAGCTTGTATACGAAATTCTTCGCGACGAATTGATTGTGACTATTCTTTAGAGTGAAGATAACCAAATTCTGTTGAATTGTGACTCAAAGACATAAAGTTGTACGTGAGTGAAGACAACGTTTTCCAAATATATGGCAACTTTATTTAGAGTTTGTCCTTGAGCTTTATTGATAAATATCGCATAAGAAGGTCTGATCGGAAATTGTTTTCTTGTGAAAGTGAATGGAAGTACATTATCGCATAGTTCCATCGACATCCTATGGATGAAAACAAAATCTGCTTTGTGAGTTCTGTTAAAATTTCGGTTTCTATGAGATCATTATCGAATGAACGGTATTTAAATTGAGTTCCATTGCAGTATGCAAACTTGGGATTGATGTTTCGCAACAATATTATTGGAGATCCAATGTTCAATGACAAACGATGTTGAGGAATACGGCAGAGATTCAATGCGTTCAGATACTCGGGCAGATAGGGATGTTCGTGTGGTGGATTATCAGAAGTGTCAATTTTATTCGCACTTGTATGCTCTGTAGTCTCTCCTTGTATTCTTAGACTTATCATTCGATTGATATTATCGACACTGTCGTTCATCTTGGTTGATGAGCCGCATATTTGTCGTGAGTTATTTGACTTTGATGTGATTCTAGCTTTATGAATTACAAATTGTGATTTTTCAGTAATCTACCTAATAGAAATATAAGAATTCTTTCTTTCTTGACTCTCTTTTTTTTCCAATTGATACTTTTGAGAGGTTCTTGAGTTGTAAATAATGATGGTTTTTGAGTTACAAATAGTGATTTTTCAGTATTCTACTTAATGGAAATACTGCTTCTTTATTTCTTGACTTTTTTTCATTCCAATTGATACTTTTGAGTGGTTTTTAAGTTTCAAATAGTGATTTCTCAGTATTTTACCTAATGAAGTACTGCTTCTTTCTTTTTTGACTTTCTTTTTTATTACAATTGTTACTTTTCAGTCAAAGTCAATTCAGTTAAGTCAAAAAAGCAATATGAAGAGGGTTGTGGTTCTCATGGCCTAATGGATAGGATGTCTGATTTCGGATCGAAAGGTTGCAGGTTCGATTCCTGTCGCGGATGTTTCACTGTAAAAATTGTTTCTATTTTTCATTCTCACACAAAACTGCGCCGGACAGACAGACACACAGAGAAATAAAAGATTTTCGTAATATAGATTATATTCCAAATAGTGAATTTCCGTGGGAAAAACTATGAAATAAATAAATAGAAGACTATAATTTATGAATTAAAAGAACTTTTTATCAAAAGAGGAAATCATGTACAATAAAAGTAAATCAGACTGTCAATCTTAAACGTCTATAAAAATGTAAATATATAATTACATATATTATATATTACATTGTATATATTGATATAATTATAAATATCCTTATTGGCATTTAACAAAAACTGGAAGTGAAAGACAAGTCTTCGTGAAAAACATAGTAGCCGCTATTGTTGATGATCATCACTTCCATTGACCCCAAATGTCCACGGAAGTGACGAATACTTATGTTTCTTGGCACATGTGCTCTTCATTTTGAGGTTAGGAACACGTGTCATTTAGAAAATTAAGTTTACCATATTTCAATTATTATGCCTAGAAATAATCATATTTCCATAGAAAAATTAGGTTCTAAACATGACCACAGAAGTGACGGGATGAGCTGTGCAAATGACGAAAAATGAATAAAAAGGTATTATTTTACTGACGAATAAAATCACTTCCCAATCCAAAATCGCCGAGTAAACTTTTGTTTTTAAGTGAAATGGAAGACAACTAGCGCATCGGATGGATTTTTTAGAAAGTTTAGGAATGTCTACAAAAGCGATGGCAAAACCTTGTGACAATACTTTAGGTTGCAAAAAAATTTTACTGATAATTCGAAAAAAAATTTCACTCAATATTATGTTAAATTTATGTATTTTCTGATTTCATAATATATATACTATTTGAAAAATATTAAAAAAAAAGCAGTTTGGATCTTTAGAATTTATCCAACTGTAGCTTGTGACAGTCCACGGAAGTGACGAATCACCTTCTGTAGACAACTTTTTTTTTGGAAATTCCATAAAATTTAAAAAAAAAAATGTACTAAACTATAGTATATTTTGTACTTCAATGTGTGATTTTGAAAAATGACAAATAGTTTCAATCATTTTCAATTTATTGCTATATATTATGGCAAAACGAATATTTAGGGTTATAATATTATTAATCTATTGTTATAAGCCCTTATAATGTTGAGAAAACAACAAAATTTTATTTTTAATTAATTATTTTTGTGTGATAAATCGTAAATAGCTTTTGCGAGAGAAAAAAAAGTATTACTTTTAGTTTTAATTAAGATTGAACACCTGCAATTGAAAGGTCAACCAGCTGGTCAGTGATTCATTCTTAAAGTTTATTAAAATGAACATCTGCGATATCCTGTCTGAAAGAAATTTGCATAATCCATCGTGACGTATTATAAGTTATGTGAACATTTGTGAGAAATCAATCGTTGATTGATGGAAATCAGCCATGTGCGGATTTAGGTCTTGATATCTGGGGGTGCGAGTTCACCGGAAGGTAAGAGGTATTTGAGGTATCAAGTCACCACAGGCAAGGGGTGAGAGAGAGAGAGAGAGAGAGCGCGGGGGAGCCATTTAAGAAATAAAATATTTTTTCAAAGAAAATTTATAAAATTATTATAACAGAAAACATTTTTATTTATCTGTAAAAAAAATTATCATCCGAAAAATTGGGGGTGCGGCGCTCCCCCTAGCACCCCCGTAAATCCAATCATGAAATCAGCTCCTGACCTCGTGACTTTTTGCCCCCGAAAAGGTGTGGAAAGGTCTTTAAATTTCAATATTTTGACGACTGGGAGGCAGTGAGATACTTAACACTTCGACTTCAACACACTTCATTGCAGAACACGCCTAGCCGAGAGTTGAGACTGTGTTAAAATTTTAGTTTATATTAATTTACGATAAGGCGACAGGATGGATAGCCTTTTAAAAACTACTCTCGTATGGGGCAGCTAGAATTCGATAGCTAAGTACGAATTGATTACACTTTATTAGCTTATCCAGACGATAGCTAGCTAGCGAACTCCTTAACTTACTTAACGAAACGAACAGTGTTAGAGCTAAGAACGCCGCCACATTAGATGATGCTGCAGTAGGTTAGGAAACTAGCGAAACAACACCAGCGAGAGACAAATTGTCAGCCATAGTTAAAGAGAATTACTGTGAGAACGAATAGTGCTACGTTATTAAGTGAATTCAGCAAGTATCTTCGGTCCATCCATTAAAAAAATTCATCTGTCAATGGAGTGCAAGAGGCACTCTACGAATTAAACACAGCGTGATTCGTTGACAGAGATTCAGTGATGGCGAAAGAATCGGAAAATCCAACCCGACATATTTTAGTTAAATTTAGTGTTATGAAGAATAGTCAAAACCAGTGACTCATTGCAGATGTAAATTACAATTAGATTGGTAGAGTTATCCACATAGTTTTAGTCATAACAAGATAGTGGGTTAGGGTTTCAGATAAATTAACTTGAAGAGTAATAATTAAATTCTAAATTTTATTTGTTTATTTTAACTTGAGGCCAAGAGTGAGTAAATTTAAAATTCATTGTTTTTGCTAAAAGTGTGCTATTGTAATTATGAGAACAATAGAGAGCTCTAGTAGCTATGTAATCGACCTCGCTCGCAGCGAGAAGATGCTGTTAATAAATGTACTAATTGTTTAAGAAAAGTTTTGTGTTGTTGTCTGCGCTATTGACCAACTCCACTTAGGTAAGCGCTGACCCCCACACACAGAAGGTGACTCGAGCTAGTGAACCGGACAGACTTCTTCGACAAAGATTTTCCCGGATAAAAAAATTCGTTATACTGCACGTTTGACTAGCGTCCATCTAAGAATTTTCCAGCTGTTTCTGATGGTAACCCGGACGAACTGTAACGTCACAATATATTTATATATAAACGTATACGGACAATGAATACAATAGGACAATCTGCCCATACTCACAATCCATAAGGATATCTGAGAAATTCATTAGCAAAATCGGAGGCGCAGGGTTGCATCCGCGCGCAGTTTTATGTGGACACACGCTTTAAGGAAAGAGCACCAGGGAATCTGCTGACTCCTTTGAATGAGGCGGTCAGGAACGTCTTTTCCTTTCTGCTGGGGACAGGGAAAACTTGCTCACTTCACGAGCGTAAAGAAATCATGACGTATTTTTATGAACGTGAAGCTGCTTTAATCGCTCGGTCATGGACATAAATCCTTGATCTACGACAGGCAGAAAATAATTTCTATGAAAGTTCTTCTCTGCATCGTTCATACACATATCTTCCGTTTCATACTCGAATAATCTCTTTCGTTTTCTTGAACGAATTTCCTTGACAGTAGTTGTAATATTTGCTTTTTCACAAAGTGTCTTAGCAGTGACTTCTGATGTATCAAAACCATTTTCTCTAAAATCTTTGAAAGACTTTCTCAGCCCATCTAATAGTGAAGTTGCCATACTCAAGTCAGATTCAACGTTTTGCATCGTCTTGCTAACTTTTTCAACAGCTAATAAAAGTTCATACCAAATTACTGTGGACAACACAAATTCAAAATTAATTTCATGCGAAATTAATGATTGCGGTTCACTTTTCACTTTGGGATCGCTTGTTTCCTAAAGCAATTCTTCCAATGCGCTCAAAATGTTTTCGACTTTGAAACGAATAACTTTGACAGCTTCAAGTCTACATTCCCATCTAGTTTCCGATAAAGACTTTAGTGTCGATTTTCTAAGTGTTTTAACTAGATATTCTATCGCCTCACAGATGCTGAAAATAATTTGTTAGTTCAAAGACTAAAGCCAAAGAACGACACAGCCAATGGGACGCCATATCTCCCAATAACAAATTTAAACTGTGTGCAGTATATGGTAAAAATAAAACTGTTGGATTTTGAGACAAAATTTTAGCTTGCATTCCATTATTTTTTCCGACCATATTTGCCCCATTGTCGTATGATTCACCACGGCAGTTATTGAAATCAATATTTAAAGGCTCAAGATTTTTATAGAATTCGTTACTTAAATCAATCGCTGTCGTTTTTACCATTGGTGCAAACCCAATGAATTATTCATTAATTTGTACCTCATCACTTTCCTTAAATTCCAAAATTCTAATAATGAACGTCAGTCGCTCAAATCTCTTGTGCAGTTCATTTGAATTGAGTAATATCTGCTTTTTTGAATCCGTTGACTAATATCCTCTCGAACTTTCTTTGCCAGCAAACTAATAAGTTCGTTTTGAATTTGCCACCCCAAGTAAGAATCGCTAAGTTCGTCGCTTTTAAATCTTCTGACATGTTCAGCACACGTAGCATCAAATCATTTCAATAAATCCTAAAAACGTACAATTGTTTTATAAGTATACATATCATATTTCTTCTTGATTCCTTCTCTAGTAGTATTCATGTTGCGAACTGATAGTATTATTTATTAGTTTTAGTTGTTTGAAAGAAAAAAAAAATAAAGTAAAATTGCTTGAAAAGAATTTTTATTTTTCTAAACGTTGTGAGTGAATACAACGAAATTAATTTTCAATATTCAAATTCTCTCGGGGGAGCCTGTAACCCCTAGAGAGCGCGTCCCCAGGTGGCGGATAGGGGGAAGCCCCCATGGGTTTATCCTTTGGGTGGTAGGAGGGTCACCTCCCGCGGACCAACAGGCAGAAGTCCAACCTCTCGAGGCAATGGCACCCATCATGACAAGTGCAATAATATGTGATCGAGCTAATGCTACCGCGTCCGGGGCAGCCGACGCGCCGTGCCCTGCTGTCCGGGGGCACGCCGAGAAATGTGCTACGAGGATATCAGCTACCGCGTCCGGGGAAGCCGACGCGACGTGTCCTGCAGTCCGGGGACACATCGAGAAATATGCTACAAGGACTCTAAACATACTCCAACTCAACATCAATGGAACTCAGAGGAAATTAGAGGAACTCTCTTGCCTCCTACATGAAAACAATATTCACATTGCCTGCTTACAAGAAACTAAGTTAAACCCAAACCTCAAGCTCCACTTCAATGGATACACTACAATTAGGAAAGATCGAAAAGATAATCCAGGAGGAGGACTTGCTTTCCTCGTTAAGACACCAGCAATTAAATTTGAGGAGTATACACCAGCCCACAGCCTTCCTAGCGACTTCAGAACTGAAGCACACGCAATCAATATTTTACTACCAAAGTGCTCAATAACTATCATCAACGCCTACCATCCTAATAACTCTGAGTTAGATACAGACCTCATAAAACTACTTGCCTCCTCCTCCTCTGATATCAAAATCCTACTTGGAGATCTCAACGCTAAAAGCCCCTCTTGGGGATGCCCTCAACTTGACAAAAATGGAAAAGAAGTTGAAGACTTGCTGCTTGATTTAAATCTGTCAACATTAAACACAGGCGAAACTACTTATCTCTCCAAATCCAATGGCGCGGCCTCCGCTCTTGATATTACAGCTATCGACCCCCAACATCTCGACGCTGCAGAGTGGAGTGTCGTCAAATCTGCCATCAGTGACCATTTCCCAGTCATCACCACTATTAATCTTGAAATGGAATCTACACCCCAAAACAACAAATCGTGGAACTTCCGCAAGGCCAACTGGGATAAATTTACCGAAAATCTTGAGAATTTCTGCTCCCAAACTCCTGATTTAGACCACCTGGAGAACATCGTCCAATCTTTCACCAGAGGTGTAGTGAAAGCAGCCAAACTCTCCATACCAAGAGGAAAGCGAAAGAACAACTGGGTACCCTACTGGAAGGACCACAATATTGACGCCTTGATAAGAGAAAGAGATCTAGCGTGCAATGACCTTGAAAAAAACAACAACGATATAAACAGGAAAAAGTTCATAGACATCAGCCACAAAGTTGAAGAAGAAATTGCTGCTTGCAAAAGGGAAAAATGGGCAGACTTCTGCAGCAAGCTTGACCCCAGAAAGGATTACCAACATTGGAAAGTAATTAAAACCCTTAACTGTCGCAGTAACCTACAAAACAATGGACCAATATCCAATGTCATTACTTCAAACGGACATACATCCAAAACTGATCAAGAAGCAGCTAACTTACTTTCTACTCACTACGAACAAGCAAGTAAACTGAGCTTCCTTAACGTCGATAGAATGCAAAAGACAACCCACAAAAAAGTACTACAGCAAAGTAAGCTCTATGTCAAAGAAGACATCTTTACTGATGAACTCACTCTGGAAGAACTGAACTGCGCGATCCAAAGTCTCGACCCTAGCAAATCTCCAGGTATTGACTTTATCTTTGGCCCAATGATTAAACACTTTGGAAACATTGCTAGAACTATCCTCCTTCGGATCTTCAATCTGTCTTGGAAATCAGGCAAACTGCCTACTCTATGGAAGAAGTCGATTATTATCCCGATACTGAAACCAGGGAAAGATGCCAGTTGCTGTAAAAACTACCGCCCCATATCTCTTACCAGCACTCTGTGCAAATTAATGGAAAGGATCATCCACATTCGAATCATGAACTGGCTCATTGACCATAAAATTCTGCACTTTTACCAGACTGCCTTCAGAGCCGGGCACAGCACAGTAGATCAACTCTTCTACCTCGTCCAATCAGTCATTGATGGACTCCAAGAAAAACCTCACAAAAAAACTACTGCTGTCTTCTTGGATTTGTCCGCAGCGTTCGATCGCGTCTGGAGACACAAACTCATTGAGGTACTTCACAGTACGGGCATTAAGGGCAACTTATTGATCTGGATAAATGACTTTCTCAGGCACAGAAAATTTGTCGTACGAGTTAATGGACATTTCTCCAAGTCACACAGGTCATGGGCAGGCGTCCCACAGGGATCTGTTCTTAGCCCACTGCTTTTCCTTTTGTACATGAACACCATACATAGCCACATCACTGATGAAGCAAAAATAGCCTGCTACGCGGATGACATTGTTGTCTGGCACACACACTCAGACATTACAGTCTCTGAAAATATATTAAACACAAACCTCCATAACATTGAAGAATGGGCAAAAAGTCTCAAGCTCCTTATCAACCCAGAGAAATCCAAATTTTGTGTCTTCTCCACAGACAGAAGGAACCGGCAATCTTTCAAACCCAATATTAAGATCCATAACTCCCCTATCGAACAAATTTCACATCCCAAATATCTAGGGCTTACTCTAGATGCCGAACTTAGGTTTACCAAACATATAGAAATAGTCTCGCAGAGAGCTTTGAAAAAACTCAGTATTCTGAGGAAACTTTGCGGCTCTTCGTGGGGTTCTAAACCGAAAACACTCCTACATACCTACACGACTCTCATTAGGCCGATCCTAGAATATGCATCACCTATTTGGGCCCCGGCATCTTCCACCTCGAAAATTGATACTGTCCAGTACAGAGCTTCCAAGATTATCATTGGAGCCGTCTCCTCGACGAACAACCTAAAAGCAGAATTTGAATGTGGCCTTCCCCCACTGCAAAGTAGAAGAAAACTTTCCATTGTTAAATTCACAAACAAAATCAGGAGCAATCACGAACAACATATCTCAAACATTACCTTTCAGAACTGGACGGCGAAAACCAGGCTTAAAAGATCCTCTACACTTATCCTCGACCAAACTATCAGACAGGACATCGGAATGTCCCACTCGTCACTTGATATTACCCGGGAACCGTACCTGCCAATAAAACCACCCTCTTCAGTACGGATCAATTTATCCCTACTTGAACCTTGCACAAAGAAAGAGCCCAAAGAAACAATCAAGCGCAAGGGTTTGGAGACTATTGCTCACCTTACTAAACCACACCTGGTGACTGCCTTCACCGATGGCTCGTCGGACTCCTACTGCGACAGGGGAGGATCCGGAATTTTCATCTCTTACCCAGATGGCTCCACATCAAGACACCATATACCAGCAGGAAAAATTGCCTCCAACTTCACAAGCGAACTTTTCGCAATTAAGGAAGCCCTAAACATCTACATTACATGGACAACTGTTAACCCTTCCGATGGCATAGTTATTTTCTCAGATTGCAAATCTGCTCTTGAAGCATTGAAAACAGGAAAAACAAACCTAGTACAAACAATAAACACCCTCCTGCATGAAATAAGTGAAAAGAACAAACAGTGCACCTTACAATGGATCCCGGCACACGTCGACATCCAAGGTAACGAAGAAGCTGATCTACTAGCAAAAGAGGCCAGAGGAATTGACCCGTCACCGTTAACAACATCATTCTTCGATGTTAATGTCGTGGCCAAACAAAAACTCTGTCAAATTTCCAAAAAGAATTTGTCTCTCCCTGAGCTTAACTATGACAGAATGGTTACGTCAACCATTGCCCGCTTAAGGACGGGACACCTCAAGGGGATGAAGATCCTAGCAGACGGAACCAGACTGTACCCAGAGTGCAAGCACTGCCCACACACTCAGCAAGATCCTGCGCATATTCTGAGCTGCCCTTCCATCCAAGCAGCTCTTTTCAAGATTGACACAAACTGCACCAGAGAGACTCTCTACTCAGACAAAGCTGAAGACTTGGCTAAAGCAGTGCTGCATTCCTTCGGCCAAATTTGATCCAAAAACTGTATTGCATTTGTCACACGACAACAACAACAACAACAATATTCAAATTAGTTGATTGACGTGACAAGAAGCAAATCCTAATAGAGAGTCACGGTCGATCTCATTCAGGCGAGTCAGGTGAGACACAGAGATAGAGACACTGTGTTAGAGAGTATCTCTCATGCCCGGTTGCACCATTGAAGTTCAGTAGCTGAACCAAGTTCAAACTGTTAGATGAAGGGAGATCCTTCTTAAACCTATTGCGCCAACAACGTTTTGTGATAATCTCGGTTCAAAAGCGGCGTCAACTTGAACTGCCGATTTCGGCCGTTCAAGACGCTGAACTCGGTTCACAACCGCTGTTCGGCGTTCGGCCTTTACTGATATTCGCTTGCGAATTGAGACCAAAGCATGTTTTCTCTCAACTATCAGAAATAACTTTTAAAAATGA
>JAFIDM010078615.1:0-19981 GCA_023159025.1 Thereuonema tuberculata | reverse complement strand
TTTTTTTTGTATTTTAACGGTATGGCACTATGGTAATTGGTCGTGATAAGAGCGTCTGTGTTTTTACGAAACACTGAAGTTTCATATATTGATTCTTTTTTTGAAATCAAAACATCTAAAAAGGGTATCATTCCCCCATTATCAACTTCCATAGTATATTGTATATGATGGCTGACCCCATTGAAATCCTTTATTATTGTATCTAGATAGTTCTGATTGATAATTAGAAACGTATCATCCACATATCGACAAAAGAAATGTACATTATGGTACACATTATCAATACTCATGATTTTGTATTCAATAAAATTCATTACTACCTCAGCAATAGTGGCCGACGCTGCCAGACCCATAAACAATCCTGATGTTTGCAGAAAAAATTTATTATTGAATTCAAAAAACTGTATGTGAAACAATAAATCGATTAGTTGTATTAAACCCTTAATGTTTATTAGTGCTCCCTCTTTCGTTACTTGTGTATTACGTTCATGTATAAACATTATTGCTTGGTAAACCAGATTGGGGGTTAATGATGTATAAAGGTTGGCCACATCAAGTGAAATCATTCTCGTGTTATAAATGGTTTTGTTTTCTCTTAAATATTTTATCAGCGGGTTTCTATTATTGATCGAAAATTTAGATCGATATTCTAATCCTTTTTTAATTTGATTGTTTATTATTTTAGATATTATCATTATTGTACTGTTTCTACAATTGATAATGGGTCTCACCTTATATAAATCGCCTTCTTTTTCTTTATGAATTTTGGGTCTTCCATTAAATTTGGGGATTGTTTGGTTTTTATCCATCCATTCCTCTGCTACAGTTGTTTGGAGGAAGCCAATTTTACGTGCTTTGTTGACCCTATATCCTATTTCCTTGATTATTTCTGTTTTAGAATGTGCCACAGCACAAAATCCATTTTGATTTGAAATAAAATTCTCACACATATTAATGTAATCTTTATGGTTAAGCATAACCAGCGCACCCCCCTTATCGCTTCCACATATAGGATATTCTCATTATTATTTTTAAGATTATGAAGCTCCTGGAGCTGGATTGGGTTTAGGGTATTTTCCGTTCTTTTTTTATATTTAAAGTTCCTTACTATTCTGCCTACATTTTTTCTTGTTTGAGATCTTTCATTGGAATTTTGAATAAACCTTATTTTGTCTTCCAAATTTGTAATGGATTCTACCACATTAATGGGTTCATTACCTAGATTGAAATTAATGCCTTTACTTAGAATATCATATTGAATAGGAGTTAATTTCAATTTACTATCATTAATAACTTTCCTATTTTGGTGCTCATTCCTATCAATGGTATATGTTTTGACTTTCATATTCCCTAACTTGCGACAATGTCTAAGAACAATGGCGTTATATGTTCTCCGGGCTGTTTCCGCTCCAATGGCTAATAGTCCATAGATATTCGTGCAAACCTAAAAACACCATAGGTGCATTCCTTAAACGGAAAAAAGGTAATACTTCCGACCAGGAATCTATAAATAAGATAAATGAAAAGAAAAAAGGAACTATTTATGGAATAAAATGTAAAACTGACAAATTAAATACTAAAAAATGCTTATACATAGGAAATTCCAAACGTGAACTCAAAATACGGCTAAATGAACATATAACGGCTGTTAATACAAACAATAAAGCTTATGGGACCGCTAATCACTGCGAAATTACGGGCCATCGCCTCGATCTTAGTAATGTGATGGTCCTAGGACAAAAGAAAGAAAGATACCTAAGAGAATTCTATGAATCGGCTATGATTAGAACTAAAAAAAGCTACAACCAAGACTTATCTAATAAAAATATAATAGAATATGGATTTTAAATAGAAGAATAAGGTTTAAAGTCAGAATTTAATTATTAAACACTTACTTCAGATAGGATAAAAATGAGGAGGGAGGGGAAAAAAAAAAAAAAAAAGCGCCGTATGCACCATAATTAAATGTTTACTTACAGCGGATACCACTAGGGGAAACCTTCATATAAACACAGGAAACGCATTGCCCAGTCTCTTTGACGAGTCCCGTTGGGACAAACAAGTTTTAGGGGGGTATACCTAGGGTTTTAAAGGCTTGAAAATAGAATTCGTACAAAGGAATTCTGAAACGTACGTAGCCAAATATTTATATTTTTAGCCAGTTTTTACCATGTTTTTAATGTGTCTATATAGTAGGCTCTTTTAATATATAAAGAAAGACACGTAAAACTATTGTAATATTCACAATATGTGGTTTGGCCAACCATATTGTCTTTGCTGGGAAAACCCAATTTTTGAAATTTTTACATCATAATGATAATAATAATAATAATAATAATAATAATAATAATAATAATAATAATAATAATAATAATAATGATAAGCCCCCATGGACCCTATCTCCTCGCGGTGGGGGCGGGAACTACACTAGCTTTAGGGTAGGCTAAAGGGCCCAACCATTTATGATGAGAACACGTTCTAATATAGATCATGCTGCATCGGGTGTGGCGCAGGATAAAGTCACCCGCGTTCGGGGGTTAGGCAGAGGCCTCCGTTCGAAAAATATACTACAGTCTCCCGCAGGTGGTGGTGGAGAAAGTGGCACCCCATCCTGTAGTATGGCTACCACAATGCCCGGGCAACACCATCCAGCCCGAACAGTCGGAAGTGTTTCGTCTGAGCCAGAGCAGGCGACCACCAAGACAGGGAAACCACGCCAGCGCATCCGATGGTCACCACAGATGAACCAGGATCTTATGCGCGACTTCTTCACTGTTACAAAGTTAGGTACTCAACTAACAGGATACAGACAGGCACTACACCAAGCTTTCACCACACGCTATCCATCGTTAGGGCTTAGCGAACAGCGGGTAGCGGATCAGCGACGTTCAATTGTAGTAAACAATCTTATTCTCCCATGCATACATGCACAAATTAAAGAAGAAGTCGCTAAATCCAACCACAGGACACCAAACCACACCCCACCAGAAGACACCATTATGGAAAACACAGAAACAATCTCTACCCCTCAGTACACATGCCCAACAATACAACTAATGAAATATTACGTGCAGCTCATGATCATTTCTACACTGCACTCGCACAATACACAGGCACAGAGCCCACACTTAGGCCGCCACTCCCCAAATTACACACATCAAAGCAACTCGCCACAGTCATATACCATCTCAACACACACTATCCCACAACACCTTGACAACATCCAAACATTAGA
The DNA here is from genome assembly GCA_023159025.1 of Thereuonema tuberculata. Lineage (NCBI taxonomy): Eukaryota > Metazoa > Arthropoda > Chilopoda > Scutigeromorpha > Scutigeridae > Thereuonema > Thereuonema tuberculata. The sequence goes on along the minus strand of JAFIDM010078615.1, from coordinate 16,746 downwards.
AGACATACATACAACACTCTACTGTGCCGCACAGGGAACCATTCGGGCACTTGGAATCAAACAACACAACATACCTCCCACTGCACGGACACAAGAATACATCCCCCTTGGAGACGTCGCCTTGAGGGCCGCATCAGCGACCTTAGAGGAGACATAGCCAGGCTCACACAATACTGTGCAGGAAACAAAACAAAGAAACTTATGTCCCAGGTTAGAAAGATATTCAAGCACATAAATACTCGCCCTTCACATTCAAATCATCATAACCAAGTTCAGGAACATCTCGACACACTAAAACAAAAACTCAGTGCACTTGCGAAAAGATTACAAAGATACAAACAGTGCACTCTGCGCAAACAACAGAACAACACTTTCCAATACATTGAGAAAAAATTCTACAGATCCCTTACATCTTCCTCTACTGCAACTAATACAAACACTCCCAACAGCGAGGCTTTACATGAATACTGGTCGTCTCTGTGGTCAAACCCTATCCCCACAATGATAAAGCACCATGGATAACAGAGGAACAGCAACTCACTGAACACTTACCCTGCATGTCCTTCCATGAGATTACTCTCGCAGACATTCAGACAGCACTAAAACATGCACACAACTGGAAGGCTCCTGGTGCAGACGGAGTCCAGAACTTCTGGATCAAGAGGTTCACGTCCCTGCATGGAAAACTAGCGCTTACACTCACTGACATAATCCAACACCCAGAACATATGCCTCGTTTCCTCACACAGGGTGTAACATACCTACACAGCAAGAACACTGAAACAGCGCAACCTGCAAACTACCGCCCAATCACTTGCCTCCCCACACTTTACAAACTCCTCACCTCCTGCCTCGCAGACAAAATCTACACACACATCGAGACATATAACATTCTTTCCGAACAGCAGAAGGGCTGTCGCAGGAATTCCCAGGGTTGTAAGAAGCAACTCCTTATTGACTCTGTAATCCTGCGCCAGGCACGCGCGAAGAATAGGAGCTTACATATCGCATACATCGATTACAAGAAGGCATTTGATTCTGTCCCTCATTCCTGGCTCCTACACACTCTTCATATCTACTAAATACACCCCAAGATCACGGCATTCTTAGCTGCCACGATGAAGAGTTGGAACACAACATTACACCTACGCACCTCTAACACCTCCATCACTTCAGATCCCATTCCCATAAGGAGAGGTATTTTCCAGGGAGACTCCTTGAGTCCTCTTTGGTCCTGCCTCGCCTTGAATCCACTGAGCCATATACTCGATAACACAAAACACGGTTATAGGCTTACCACAGGCACTGTGACACCATATAAAATCACACACTTACTCTACATGGATGACATTAAACTCTATGCCGCAAACAATGCACAACTTACTAATTTACTACAAGCCACCACACAGTTCACCAAAGACATTGGGATGGAATTTGGAATTGACAAATGCCGCAAGTTACACATAATACCTGGGAAGACTTCGAATTTGGAGTGTTTTGAACTCGACCGTGGTTTGGCCATCCAATCCATGGAACAGGGAGAGACCTACAAGTACCTGGGCTTCCAGCAAGCGCGCGTCATTGACAACGCAAACATCAAAAATGCACTGAAGAACACATACCTTGCTCGAGTTCACAAAATTCTCAAAACACAACTCAACTTTAGAAATAAAATTAACGCTATCAACACTTTTGCCGTTCCCACACTAACATATTCGTTCCGCATAATTCCATGGACAAACACCGAACTCGAAGCACTACAACGCGCAACACGCACTACATTCACGAAACACAACATGCACCACCCCAAGTCCGCTACGGAAAGGATGACTCTTCCCCGCAAGGAGGGAGGCCGAGGACTCATCAACCTCATCACCCTACACGAAAAACAAGTACGTACACTTAGGGAACATTTCCACCAAAGAGCAGAAGACTCCTCACTTCACTCAGCCACTGTCAAGGCTGACACACACCTCACACCCCTGAACCTCGAAAACTCTTCTCCAACATTCACCACCCCTGACACCCACACTCAGCAGCTGCGTGAATCATGGGCTCGTAAGGAACTCCATGGCAGACATCATCACGAACTCAGCCAGCCTCATGTGGACATGGAAGCGTCGAACAGATGGCTGACGAGTGCTGAGCTGTTTGGGGAGACCGAAGGGTTCATGATCGCAATACAGGACCAAGTCATCTCCACACGCAACTACAAGAAACACATTCTACACGATGCAAACACACCTGACGACAAATGCAGGAAATGCCACACTACGCATGAGACGATCGACCACGTAATATCAGGCTGTCCCCTTCTCTCTCAAACAGACTACCTCCACCGACACAATCAGGTAGCGTCGATCGTTCATCAACAACTAGCACACAAACGTTCACTTATTAAGAGCACGGTCCCGTACTACAAGTACATACCACAAAGCGTATTAGAGTCACCCTCATATAAACTGTACTGGGACCGCCCCATTCACACAGACAAAACCATACATCACAACAGACCAGACATCACACTTGTTGATAAGGTCAACAAACAGACCTATCTAATTGATATTGCAGTGCCTATCAGCAAGAACATGCAGAAAACTCACGCAGACAAGATCAGTAAATACACTGATCTAGCACACGAGCTCCAGAAGCAGTGGAGGCAGGATCGGGTACGTGTTGTACCCATCGTTCTGTCTGCCACTGGTCTGGTGCCTCACACATTGCAGCACAGTCTCAGCACACTAGGACTTCACAAAATCACTTATGCACAACTGCAGAAGGCTGTGGTACTCAACACTACACGCATAGTTAGGAAATTTATGGACACAAGCACCCATCCCTAACATTTCTTTTTTTTTTTTTTTTTTTTTACACTTGGCAATATGTGCTTTGGTCCTTGACCCGCCATATTGTCTAAGCTGGGGAAACCCATGGTTTGAAACTTGATAATAATTATAATAATAATAATAATAACAATAATAATAACTCCATGAATTACAACTGCAATCTTTGATGTAATATAAATGAAAATAAAACTGAAATAATATAATATTGTTTGTAATAATAATAGTCAATGAAAACACCAAACTAAAATTGGTAGAATAATTAAAAATAATCAATAAGATTGCAGGTGATGATTAAAATATTATTAATGGAAGATCGTAAACTATTTTTAACGAAATTACAAACACTCATCGTTTTCGGTTTTTTTTTAAATGTTTGCCAGTCCTATTAAGTATTCAGAAAAAAATCAATTAATCATCAATTACGTTACCGATTAATAAAGTTTTAACATTTTAATACTTTTTAGTGTATCAGAATTATATTTTTCCCAATTACTTCAATTGAATAATATATATTTTATATAGATTTCTAATCTTTGACAAAAATTATTATTCAATTTATTGATTTGAAAGATTTTGAATCAATTGTATCTATTTTTTTTTCTTATTTTGAGTATTTTTTCGATATTGACGCTATAAATGTTATTAAGAATTATTTTATCAACATTTTTTTCTTTAATAGTAAGTATTTGAAATTTTTTCCTAAGCTTGTTTATTTCCAAAAATTTATCTTTTGATTGAAGAGGCGTGGCTAAGTGTCATCTCGTGATGGTCGAACAATAATCTTTATATCGAATTTCAATAGTGCGACCTGTTTGGCTAATGTCAAGACTACCTATGAGCAAAATAAACAGAATAAACATCTGGGTTTTGAAAATTGTCTTTAACTGCGAAGTAGATTTCTGATTTTGGTGAAGAGGAAGGAAAACGGTTCTAATGTTGTTATTTTGCGAGAATGCGGCCTAGAATTCCCGAAACTTTGCCAAAGTAAGGAATAAAAGCTGAAGAAAGAGGTTTGGCATCATCATCTGTGAGCTCATAAGTAGGTTTGTTTATCTCTTTCCATTTTTCCACTCGATAACAATTGAACAAGCTTAAAATCGAAATTTAACATAAAATTACTGAAAAGTAAAAAAAATTCGTTCTAATTTCTGACCAAGCAATCCCGGAAATTTTAGATATTCCGGTCTTTTCTTACTAATTTTTTTTAAGCTACCGTAGATTGTATAATTTATATCAGAACTTAGATTACATAGATTTACACAGATTTTAATTGCGGAACAGAACATCACTCTTGAAAGTGTATCATTAAATTTCTACTCTCACTACTTTCTTATATTATTTATTATTTCAATCAATGCACTGGATGCAACTCTGAGTAAATGACCTTTTATGCAAAAAAACACCGAATAAATCCTTAAAGAACTTATATTCAAAAAATTAATGGATTCTATATTTTTTGTTTTATAATCGACTTTTGAACTTTCAGAGACATTCTGATTTTTTTTTTTTTTTTAAATACTAAATTAGGACCTCATAGTTACTTTGTAGCGTTATTTACAAAGAATAAATGTCATGTACGGGGATGATTTTATTTTCATTCTGTCTTGCTGTAAAAAAAAAAAAAAAAAAAAAAAAAAAAAATATTAGATCACTTTACTTGTCTGAATGGAACACATTAAACATTAATGAAATTCGTTCCGAAATACAAAAAAATACTAATAACTTTTCAATTGTTGGCGTTTATGTCATCAAGAATCATTTTTTTTTATTTTCCAGTTACAGAAAATATGATTAATTTTTATGATTCCGCTTATATGCAAGTAACGTGAGCTATTCTGCGAGTTATAGCAAGGAACGTTTTGAGAAAAACAAGTGAGAATTTTCAAGATCATGGGTAATACAATTTAAGATCAATTGTAAGTAGTAATGAAAATATTAAACATTAATGAAAATATTTCGTAATTTTTTTGCCGCTCACATTTTAATGGAAACTTAGAAATTATGAAGCATATTAAAACTACAAATAAAATATAAAATCATAGATTGTAATTTAGGGTTAGTGTCGTTTAATTTTACGAATTATTTATTATTTGAATCTTTTGAATACAGATGACGTTAACTTTTCAAAATAAAAAAAAAATGGAAAAATTAAAATAATGGAGTTTTAATAATGAAAACTGTAAAATAACAGGAATATTTGCGTAACTTTTGAAAAGATATTCATAAAGTTTCATTTCTAAGGTTCGGTATCAAGTTTCAAGTATGTGTAGGTGAAGACCTTAAAAAAAGAAGAGAAAGGTTGTGATTACAACGGGTCATTGAAAGACTCCATGTCTATGTAGAGACTTTTAATCTCAGAGGGGTGAAGGTGTAATTTTATTTAATATTACAAATATATGATTGCTACTTGTGTTTTGACATCATTTGTGAATACCTTGTCGTCGAATATTCGTTGGTGATTCCGTGGTTTACATCAGAGTAGATGGAGGAATGGCTTACAATGGAATGGTTAGGTTTGTCATCACGAAACATCCCTTGACAATTTTATAATTTATTCAGGACCTTAAGTAGTTGACGTATACCAAATTTTACCTGCTTTTTTTGCACTGAAAGAGGGTTAAAAAAATGTTAAAGTTACGGGAAATAGTGATGTGACGTCCGTCTTTCTCTGGCTGTTCGCCGGCGCTCAAGGTCACAGAAAGGATGGCCTTCAGAGCAAAATATAGTACCTAGTTTTAAAATGATACTATTATAATAACTGTTTATAAAATAAAACAATAGCTGAAAAGTGTGGCCACATTTGTATTTTAAAAGAATGTAGTGAAATAAAGAAAAAAATTAATTTGAAGAATTGAAGAGAAATTTATGAAACGCTAACTGTAAACTATTGGCATTTTATAAACAAAATTAGGAATAAAAATAATGACAATAAAATCGAATTATAACTTAAAGAAATTAGCAAAAATAAAGGAATAGAAAATGTTTTTAAAAACATATTTTTGTAAGTAATTTTGTAAATGTAGTAAACATTTCAAAATCGTAAGATTCTGAAACTAACATGTTTCTGAACATTGAAGTCAAGCAAATGTCTAAATTACTACTACTATTAATATTGTAATTATTTGTTAAAATCCACAACACAAACTTCTTCTAATCATTTATTAAAATATTAATGATTAAACTAATAAATGATTAGAAGAAGTTTGTGTTGTGGATTCCAAAAAAATAAAGTTTTACTATCTGTTTATATCTAAGTTTGTATCTGTTACAAAAATATTCAATAATTACTTTGCACCAATCTTGAATAAATCTATCTTCAATTTACTTTCTTCTAAAATGAGTTGGTACTTTCGAATTAAGAATTTGTCTTTTTAAATTTATTTTTCTGGCATGATATCTGGTGGCGTAAAACAAAAATGAACGTCTGGGGAGAAATAACCATGGGAGATTAGAAGGCAATTTGAATTGGAATTATTGGATATTTTTTTATCTGTTACAAAAATATCCAATAATTATCAAAACCAAAAGGGTTTTTATTTCTACTATTTTTGATTATTGTTATAAAACCATTGAGTTATACTTGTTCATAGAACTAATATCCAAACATTCTTATTACAATTACGTGTAGTAATGTTTCCTAAATTTTACGAAATATTTTCCAATTTTTATTTAAAACATTTTCTTTTCTATTTATAAAGAATAGTAAACCATGTAACGAGACCGTTACAGTGTGTTTTATTCTTCTTTAACTTTTCATATTCTAGTTATGATTAACTTTTAATGGGCTATAAATTGACATAATGGGACAAACATTTTCAAAAATGTAAAGATATTTTTTTACAAATTTCAAAGTTATTTCGTTTAAAATACAAATGTTGAGACACTTTTCATTTGCTGATTTTAGTTTTCAATTAATAATTATATTTTAATATCCTTAGATCACTGGTCTTCATATTATATATTAGAATATCCAATCATTTCATTTATTATTTTAATAATTGATTAGATGAAGTTTGTGTTGTGGATTTTAACAAATAGATACATTATTAATAGTAGTAGTAAGTAAGACATTTGCTTGACTTCATTGTTTAGAAACATTTTAGCTCCACAATTTTACGATTTTGAAATGTTTTCTTAATTTTCGAAATTATTTTCCATTTGTTTAAAAACATTTTCTATTCTTTTATTTTTGCTAATTTCTTTAAGTTATAATTCGATTTTAGTGTCATTATTTTTATTTATAATGTGCCAATAGTTTACAAATAGCGTTTCATAAATTTCTCTTCAATTTTCTAATTTTAATATTTTTTTCTTTATTTTTTTTCTATGTAAACTTACATTCTTTTAAAATATAAATGTGGCCACGCTTTTTAGTTATTCCTTTTATTTTATAAACAGTAATTATAGTAGATGCGATGAGTTTTGAAACTCCCAGAATGCAACGCAGATTGTAGATTGTCCTTTCCTGGCGTTTGGCTAACATTCAAATAGAACAGAAGCAACATCTTCTATTTGAATGTTAGCCAACGGCCAGGAAAGGACAATCTACAATCTGCGTTGCATTCTGGGAGATTCAAAACTCGTCGCGTCTACTATATAGTAGTATCATTTTACAATTAAGTATTTTGCTCTGCTGTGCCATCCTTTGTGTGACCTTGAGCGCCGGCCACCAGCGAGAGATAGAGTGACGTCATGCGTGGCTTCCAAAGAACGATGATGTCACATCACTATTTCTTGTAACTTTAGCCTTTTTTAACCCCCTTTCAGTGCAAAAAAAGTAGCTAAAATTTGGTTTACGTCAACTACTTAAGATCCTGAATGAACGATAAAAATTTCAAAGGATGTTTCGAGCTGACAAACCTAACCATTCCCTTGTTAGTCTTGATTGGTTCATGGAGATTAGTGCAAGTTGATTACCTGGCGTTTGGAAAAAAAGTTCTGTTTCTTAGTAGGTTCGGCTGCTGTTCCGAAGATGTCCTTGTAACAATAAGTAGCAAAAAAAAAAGAGTGGGACCAAAGTGTTTACCAAAGTGACATCCGTTGTTTTTCACTCATGTTTTTTTTTTGAATAATTCAATGCTCAGATTGACTTTTTTTTGCTTTAACAAATTCATTGATGCTGGCGCACTGCTGCCACATGAATTTTCTCACTAATTTTTCATTAGTTAGTTTTTTATTGTTTTTATTTTTTTTTTGAGACACCCCTGTGCTTCCGAGGACTAAGTAGTAAAGTTGTTCTCCCAAAGGATTATACGAGTACGAAGATTAAGTATATAAATAAATAAATAAATTAATAAATAAATAAATAAATAAATAACGATAAGACAACTCATCTACAACTTCATATAGAAATATAGTAAATATAGAAGAACTTCTGAAAAAGATAAGATTCCCTTACTATTTTTAATGACTGCTTCTGTTATGTCTTTTTATTTTATCTGTAAAAATAATCGATATAACAAATGAATTTATTATGCTGCATATGACATAAATTTCGATACATGATAAAAGAAGAGAAGCTAATGGGAGGAGCAGGTTTTCATTCCTTCTTATCTTCTACAAAATAACATTATATGTTTTATTATGTTATTATGGAATCCATTAAACATTAATGAACTGTTTTGATAGTAATAGACTTCACTGACAATCTTTTATTCCTGTTGACTTTGACGTCATTGAATATTTATGAAGAAGATATAAGTATTTCAGTATGATTAACTTTTAATGAGTTATTCTTTTCGATCTCGACTCCTTATATTTAGTGATGAGGAAGTTATTAACTCTCTGAAGCAAAGAAGTTAACTCTACACATTACAGAAAATGGCTACTAATTCTCATAGTTAATTGCAGTGCACATTTTTCTTTTACATCCAGTTATTTAATTTATATTTCGAATTGAATAGATGTATCATATAATTTCGTATATACTTAGGCTTATATGTTTGAATAGGGTGTTCTTTTATTACTGAAATGGCTTCTTATTTATTTATTTACCAGTAGGTACGAAGTTAAATCAAGAATTCTAGTAAAAAAACAAAAAACAGCGGAATGTTTTACAAGGACTAATTTAAAAGGCGGTACAAAAACCATATAAATTTAAAAATCAGATATGAAGCTTTCCTGGAGTCGACAAATGAAAACTCCTTCTCTGGAGATCAAGCATGTGAGGACGGGATATTACTCTAAGCTTTCGGGTGTGAGCTTTCGGATGTTAAATACGAATGTGGAATTCAACTTAAGGGAAATGAATGGAGATGTCGGGGCTGGAAAAACTTTAAGTAGCGCTTTCATAGCTAAATATACGCTGTCTGTGAGGTCGAGATCGGAAATTTATATGTCACTAAGAAAAATTCCAATATCTCTATTGAGATTGTATACACTGATAGCAATGACTTCATAAATTGATCTGTCTAAATAATGATTAGCTTCTGAAAGAAAGGTGGTATTGGAGAAGTCGGGTTGATGTTTATTATCAACACAGTGTTCTGCCAGTCCTGAATTCATAAGGGCTAATCGTTTGTAATCAGTTTACGTATGTATTGTCTGAGCATCACGAGAAGGCGCTTATGCCCAAATCACACCATCATATTTTTCATCATTGATTTGCTTCATTGAAATGTCAGTGAAGTGTTCCTATCATTGTGACCAACCACACGATCGAAGAATATATGATGAAATAGTGCGTATGATTGGTGGAGCGTTAAAACCAATCAGCGTCGAGCTGAAACGTTTTGGCGGCAAACTCATATGAGAAGACTATTTTTAGTCATATATAAGCAAGGATGTTGCTCCCAACAATCCAAAAGCACTGTTGCAGCTTCTCTTGTCCACAACATTTCAAAAAATGGCGCTCCTTTAGTTGATTCGCTTCTCCTCCATACGGTCATTGCTTGACGTCACAGCACCTCCGCCCGTGATTGAAGAATAACTAATGAGTATCATAGAAAACAACGTCGCGAATAGAGCAGATTCTAAATTTTTTCATCATTGAAATCAATGATGAAAATGGTCACCACAGGCAAATCACACGATCATAGACCTCAATGATAGGGTCAATGATTGAAAATAATGATGAAAAATATGTGTGTGTGGTCGGTTCGCACCGAAGTGCAAGCTTCGTTGCCGAAGCATCCGTGCTCCAGGGAGCGCTATGTTCCCAAGACGGCGAACCCCTAGCAGACTCCCTAGAATTACAAGGGAAAGATACTGGGGTGGTTTCCCGTGGCCTTCCCCAGGACGCCATTAAGGAATGAGATGAAAAATATGATGGTGTGATTTGGGCATTAGTAACGCTTACGTCATATGATAGTCGCGTTTTCTATGAACCTATTTGAGGGTTCAGTGTCGTTTTCCATTTTCACAGATGCACGGATTTCGTTTCTTGTTTATAACATATAGGAATTGATGAAAAAAAATACGATATTAGACATCTATCTTTCTTACATATTTATATATTTTTATTTTCATTTTATTTCTTAGTTATTTTAAATTACATTTCAGTCCCGCTAGGAATAAATATAATATTAATAATAAAAATAACTATGTTCTATTTTAACCGTTACGATATATAAAACTGATTTAAAAACTGTTTAAGAACTGTTATATTTATACTGTTTCTTATTTATTCAAGTCATCATTTCAATTATGAAAAATCGTAATTGTATATAAATTGTATTAAGTAATGTAAGTAACAAATACATACACTTCATGTTAAAAATGTTTTATTTAACAATTAATTGCTGACAGTTAAACACAACATGTTTAAAAAAAATACAGTAAAGTTCCTCAGAACATTTACATATACAGTGGAAACTCGATTAACCGTCACTCGATTAACCGTCACTCTCTGTTATCCGTCATCGATCGCAAAACCTACTTCTCCGTAAAATACGGGACATTGCCGCGAAAAACAGCTCGAGCCTCGAAGAAACAGAAGAAGATGACTGATTACAGCTTCAGCATATAAATCTTATTATCTAGTAGGCCTACTGTTTTATGTTTCTATTATTAGTATTATTATTATTAACTTCCGGTACATAATTAACTTCCGGTTTCAAACGATCGAGACAATAATTTTTTGCTCTCCAAATCTTTGAAAGTTTTTGCTATAGAATATTTATTTGTAAGTACAATGTTGTTTAATTTTATGCAAGAATAATCTTTCTACAATTAAGTTATATAGGAAATGTCAAAAATAAGGAAGAAATTGTGAAATTTTTTTGATAAATGCATATAATCTTGTGTTAGGGTTAAAATTAGGCTTATGCTCTTATGAGATAAGGCATTTCAGAATATACTTTACTTTTAATTGCAATGGTATACTGAATAATTATGTCTTTTACATTAAAGTGTGCATCATGTCTTTTATTATTAAATGAGCAAGAAGTAACATGTTTTTCTTGTGGATCAAATTATCATCACAAGTGTTCGTTGGCGGAAACGACATACAGATCCCTGACAAATAAAAAGGAAAAAGAATCGAAATGTAATACTTGTAGGAGACAACAGACTGAAAATTACTCAACAGGATGTAAAATCAGATTCACTTTTGAATTTAAATCTGGAAGAATTTCAGAAGAAATTGGATTGCTTAGACAATGTAAAGAAATTGGACAATTTAGATAAGCTGATGAAGGATATCTCAGAAATAAAAGACTCATTGGACTTCTTATCTAAAAATTATGATGTTATTCTCAACAAAATGCAGAGTGTTATTGAAACTAACAAAACACAGAATAAAATAATTTCTGACTTAAAACAAGAACTAAAAGAAAGTAAGGATCACATAAGGTTTCTTGAAAAGCAAACAGACAACTTAGAAAAATATTCAAGAAAGAATAACATAGAAATTTTGAATGTGAAAGAGAATAGGGAAGAAAATCTGTACGAAATTGTGAGTAAAGTTGCATCAACAACAAATGTGCCATTTAAGAAACAAGATTTGGAAGCAGTTCATAGATTGCCAACAAACAACACAAGAAAAACTAAACCTATAATTGTAAAGTTCAAAAACTTGCAGACAAAGAATGAATGGATGGAGAAAAAGAAGAGAAACAAAATTGTAAGTAAAGATATTATCAGCAATGGAGATGATAGTTTTATTTTCATAAATGACAATCTAACAAAAAATCAGAAATTTTTGTTGTGGAAAACAAAATTAAAAGCTGAAGAAAAATTGCACAAGTTCGTATGGATTAAGAATTGTACAATTTTGGTGAGAAAAGGTGAAACTTCAAATGTAATGAAAATTTTTGATATAGATGACTTAGAAAAACTGGTGTAAGGAAATGGCTAATGATATACTGTATAATGATATTACAAAATATCTGTATTTTAATGATACTTTTGAATTGGAAAATTTGGAGGAATGGAAAGATGTGATTATTAATAAGGATTTGAAAGATAGTAATCTCAATATTATACATCTGTCACAAACGTAGTTCCTGCCTCGACGCTTCCGCTAACCCTTTCTCTCCCCCCTTCCGTCCACATCTCATTCCTTGCTCATCCCTCTACATATTTCCATCATTTTTACATTTCTGCCTTCCTATCAATTCCTGGTGCTGCAAGGGTTCCCTTTCCCTTATTCCCCGCCAACACGGCACCCTTATGCCTATTAAACTGTGTTCTTCTCGGGCTTAGGAGTGACCAGTAAGTGCCTTTATGGCCGGTTCACAAAGGCAACTAGCCCGTGAGAAACATTGTTTCCCATGTTAAAAGCCAATTTCCCCTCTTCCCCTGTTATGCATTGCATCAGAGTTCTGCTCTCAATAGGGGGAAAACAAAAGAAAGGCCAACTAGGACTACGTAAGTGGTGCCAGCCCTTCTTGACTAGAGGCGACGGAGGGGACCAATATCTCGCTCCTTGGGAGGAAAAACAAGACAACAAGGACAGTCAGCGAATGAGATTGTCAGGGAGCAGGTTCGAAAAGCCCTGCGCGATCTCCCTCGCTTCTCGGAACCCCTCCGCCCTCCTGATCTGTGAGTCCCCAATCAGAGGTCGGAATAATCCCAAAGCTGAGCACCGGGATACTTGGTGCAATTCTGGATTCCCGCTGCGTCTTCTCCGACAAGAAATCTAGCGGAGCGTCCTGAGTACCCGCTCACATTTGGACCTCATGCTCCCCAGAGTCGGCTGACGCCCACGAATTGACGACAGCAGCGAATGTCCCTCCGCCGGAAACCGCCGGTGATCTCAAGGGTCTCCAGACCTGCCTGTGCCCTGCCTAGTCCGGCGACGTGAGTCTTCCCGATTACCATCATTTGTATTTTCAATCTTTCCCTTCCCCGTACCCGCAATAAAGCGTTCTTTTCACTCTACGAAGACAATCTGTCTTTCATCTTTGAGAAGGCGCGGGCCATCGGCGAACTCCCTTCACTAGGCTAGCGTTCCACGGCACCTCTCCCTTTGTTTCCCCGTCTAACCTCCTCATTCACCCCCTTATTTACCTTTTCCCCTTTTGTCCCGTAACCGTGGTTGCTTGGGAGAGCACTCGATGGCGTGCGCCTCAAACAACACGTGACACATCCTAATATAAGATTTGTTAGAAAAAATTGGGATTTATTTGTTTGTAAAATTAATTCATTACTAGAATTAATTGATGTTATCATCTTGACAGAAGTAAATGTAATTTGAAAAGGAAGTAGAATTGTATAATATTAACTATTCGAATATGTATTATAAATTAGGAAATGAACAAAAAGGTGGAGGATTTATTATTTATATTAAATTTAACATTAAGGTTGAAAGAGTTCATATATTTCCAATTAATTTTGAAAATTTAAGTCTTATATTAAAAAAACATATGTGGAAAACTAATATAAATATTTTTGTTATCTTTAGACCTCCAAAACAAAAAATTAAGTTATTCATAAATGAAATGGAAGAACATTTTCAAATATATAATATGTTTTTTGGAAGTAATTGTGTGATAATTGGAGATATTGTTACCTGGTGATTTTTCCTCATTTGTTTCCCCCCCCCCCCGTAGGTAGACTCTTCTTTGCCCCGGTGCTCGGTTTCCTCATCACCTCTGAGGATAGTTGACCGTTCCAGAGCTGATGTCGAGGTCGGACTCGGGGATAAAATGGAGAGTTCCACCTTTGAAAGAGGGTTGGTACGTGGCAGATGGCCACAAAGGTTTCTCCAAGCCGGAGAAAGAATAGCAGAGTTAGTTCGTGGCTGATAGCCACCAGGGAATCTCCAGCCGGAGATAGGACAGCTGAGTGCGATAGTGGCAGACCGCCACTAGAAGTGTGTGCATGGACGGAGGCCCAAAGGGTGTCAAAGAATACGAAGTATTGCTTTTACCGAGACGTGAGAAGACGAGGCCACCTCCAACGCGGACGGCATAACCGCCCTCCCCGCGTGGAAGCCGAGAAGCACGGCGTACGAAAGGCACGTCGCCTGCAGCAGACGAGAGGTATTGCAGTTCAGTTCAGCGGGGATTGCCAGACCGCTCTTCCCGCTAAAACAGCGTTCAGAGCCGGCCAACGGAGGAGACGTTGCCGGCAAACCGAAGACCGAAGCTATCTGAAGTCCGGAGTTCCAGACGGGTTCCCCGCGGTCGAGGCGACTAAAGGACCGCCAGCTTCACCGAGCCTTCCCGGAGTCGACGCCGAAGAGGATTTGCGAAGCCCGCAAGTCCGCCCTTCCCGTCGACGAATAATTGAAGTATGTCAGACGCATGCAGAGAAGTCGATGCCGACCCCTCATCAGATCCCCCCCACCCGTTGCTGACGATTTTGGCCGATGGCAAAATCGACAGGCAGCATTTTGGCACCCGAATGGGGATCGCATCAACTTGACGAGCTTCACGGAGATTAGGCAGTTAGAACAATTGAGGTGTGAACTTTGCAGTGTGCCAGGACTCTGAATGGTAGAAGACGACGAAATAGTAATGGAACCACGATTTGTTGTTCAGGCATATGGGTACGATCCCAAACTCAATTATGGTGGTACGTATGGAGAGGATTTACCCCGGTTTTTGGGCAAACTGAATGAAGTTAAAGACATTAATCAGTGGACAGAGTTAAGAGCTTTGGCGTATTTGGATGATAGTTTGACAGGCACAGCGAGATCCTGGTTCAAGTATTACCGGATAGGTGTCCCACAGCCCACTTTGGAACATTCTATCGGTGCACTACGAAGCGAGTTTAGGAGTGGATGTTCGTTGGAAAGTGCCCTAGCCCGGCGGCAGGAGCAAGGTGAAGATGTGTTTGGATACATTTACGAAAAACTTGCTCTATTTAGAGACTGTGGATGTGCACTCCCCGAGCCCGAGATGGTTCGACACGTCATCCGTGGGATTCAAGATGATTTTCGTAAAAAACTAGAGTTGATCCAGCCTAGATCAATTGAAGCTTTGAAAAATCAATTAAGAGCTTATGTGAATTATGGACAATGTGATAGTTTGCGGAGTGGAAGGTTGGTCAATAATCCGACACAGGAAAGAACTTTTCAGAGAAATGCCGTGGGATATTCAGATGAAGTACCTACTAGGCCCAGGAGGGTCGAAAATGCCACCATTGGAAGAAGTTCGGAGTCAATTTGGAAATGCTTTTGTTGGGGAAAAACAGGACACATAGCCGCCCAGTGCCCCGCCAGGGAGACACGAGTTTGTGCAGATAGGATAAAAACAGAGGTAGTTGAGGTGCGTAAAAGACGAGAAGAAGAAGAGAGGAAACAATTGAAAGAATTACGTAAGGTTGAAGAGGAAGAAGAAAGAAAACGGCTAGAGCTGTGTAGAATTCGGGAAGAAAGGAAAAGAAGGCTCAAAGAGTTACGAAGAGTGCAGAAAGAGGAAAAACGGAAAAGGCAAGATGAATTACGTAGAGTTCATGAAGATGAAGAGAAGAAAAGGCAAAAGGAATTACGTAGAATTCAAGAAGAAGAAGAGAAAAAAAGGGAAGATGAATTACGTAGAGTTCAAGAAGAGGAAGAAAGAAGAATTCAAGAAGAATTCTGTAGAATTGAAGAGGAGCGAAAAACGCAAGAAGAGCTACTTAGAACTCGAGAAGAAGAAGAAAGGAGAATTCAAGAAGAATTCCGTAGAATTGAAGAAGACAGGAAAACGCAAGAAAGAACTAAGCAAGAAGAAATGAAGCGAATTCTGGCAGAAGAGGAAGAAAGGAAAAAGCTTCTAGAAGAAGAAAAGCGAAGACGGGAGGAAGTCTCTAAGAAAAGCAGTACAGCAGTTTCGTGTTCCTGAGCATTTCGATTCCGCACCACCCGTTTTCAAAAGACAGATCCAGAGAAAAAGGAAAAGAAGAAAGAAATTTACGGCTCAGTGTAGGGTCTTAAAACAGACCAAGAACTAAAAGAAGAACCAGCTCGATTAGCAAGAGAAAGAAGAAGATTAAAAGGATAATCAAGGAAACAACTCCCTTGCTTTGTAGGGCCTGGATTGTTCTACCAAAAGAATGGAAAAATTACGTGTCAGGAAGAAGCTACAATGATGCAGACGAACTTACAATGGGAGTTTGGTCTTCGGAGAAAGCCACCCGATAAATTTGGTAGACGAATGATGCAAACAGTTGAACATTAGACATTGCAGAGACTGCGATGGTTTTAGGGGGGAGGAGATGTTACCTGGTGATTTTTCCTCATTTGTTTCCCCCCCCCATAGGTGGACTCTTCCTTGCCCCGGTGCTCGGTTTCCTCATCGCCTCTGAGGATAGTTGACCGTTCCAGAGCTGATGTCGAGGCCGCCCTTCCCGTCGACGAATAATTGAAGTACGTCAGACGCATGCAGAGAAGTGGACACCGACCCCTCACCAGATCCCCACCCACCCTTTGCTGACGATTTTGGCGGGTGGCAAAATCGACAGGCAGCAATATGAATATAGATTTATGTTGGTGATATAGTATTATTTAAAACCCCTGTGAAATTTATTTCTA
>JAFIDM010078614.1:0-13584 GCA_023159025.1 Thereuonema tuberculata | reverse complement strand
TTGAAAATTAGGTCGCAAGTACTAAAAGGTTGAGAAACACTGCCTTACACTATTTTTCCACATAATCACCTAATTCCTGTAAACATTTGTCTGAATGTGCGACTAAACGTTCGATTCCCTGACAATAGAAATCTGTTCCTTGGTCTTGGAGCCACCCGTAGAACCTCTGTTTTTTAGCTGCTCATCTTTGGCAAATCGTTGTTCGCCCAGTTTACCGAAAAGCTGAAAATCACAAGGCGCAAGATCGGGATGTTCCCATACCTCCCATCATTAACTTTGAAGTTGTACTGTGCGTGCCTTATGTGGCGTGGCATTGTCGTGAATGAGAACAACACCTTTGCTTAACTTTCCACGCCTCTTGTTTTTCACGTTTTCTGCAAAGATCTTAATGTTTGACAGTAGGATCCAGCATTAGTTGTTCACAATGAATCTTGGAACAATTGAGACGTTTTCTCCAAAGAAATTGTACAGTTCCTTGAGCTTGTAGTAATATTCCAGCTGACGGGCCATTTTTGATACGATACACCTATTGTCTGCTGACGCGCCATGCTTGCTTCGGTACACCTGCTATCACTTCGAGAACGTGGGAGCCTCACTAGGGGGCCACAGATATGAACTCCATTCTGCGCATGCGCCACACTCGTTGCACAATTCTTCCAAGAGACTGCGACAGGTGCAACTAATTTTTTGAATGACCCGAGTAAATAAATTATTTATAATAAATAAATATATAGATAAATAAACATAAAGTATCCCATCACAGGCCTATTTAGCCTTTGAGGTCGCAAGGTAAGGCTCCAGACATTTCCCTGCATTTAATCCACAGGAAAGATACCAGATAACCATTCTTGAGAGGCTTGGATCTCAGGAGGAGAAATCAATGTGGAAAATTCATGATCTTGGGGGGGATTGATCTTCTACTTAGCTCCCAGGCCCTGATAAGTAATAGCCTTTCTTGTTTCATACCTAATTATTTCATTATAACGTTAAACGTAACGGAAAACGAAATTTAGACTTTAATGTATTGAAAAACAACGAAAAATGAAATCACTTTTTTGCCTGAAACGAAAAATGTTACGAACCATTTTTTACTTCGTTTGCCAGCTCTAATTTCAATAAATGATGTGGATTTGATGCATTTGTTTCAGAAAATTTCTACTGTTTGTCTTCAGCAGATAAATATTAGAATTGGAATAAAAACACAGGCTTTTTGTTTATGTTCTTTTCACGACTTAAAATAAAATAACAATAATAAGAAGAAATTACGATTCAAGGAAAGTAGATTTAAGTTCTTTCCAACTTTTTGTTCATGTACTTCTATTTCACCAAATTATTGATCAAATTTTATTCCAAAGTCTTTCAGTTCTGAGTTTTAGGTTGGAAAACATTTTGCTCATTCATTCATTTTTAGTTTTATTAGGAAACACAAATGAACAAAAAGTTTGCTTTTTTTTTTTTGGGGGGGGGGGGGTCAAAGTTGAAGTTGGAGTAGAAATTTCGACCAGAAGATTCTTTTATTACAGATAATTTTATCCATTTTTGTTTCGATAGAAAGTTAAACATATTGGAAATAGAAAGGAATCAACAAGACCATACATACAATGGTTGGAAATATTTGGAATAATTCAGATGGGTTGGAAGCAAAGTTTAATTCTTATCTTACAAAACCTTATCCAAGTTTGAGATGAATGTTTGAATAACTGAACAGAAATTGTTTATATTTCGATGGTCTTTTGTTACATGAAATTGACGTGTCTAGTTAAAATGTAAAATATAAGCATAAAATACTGATCAATTGAATTTGTATGAATCTCTGTAAATTCAATTCTAAGACTGTACCAAAATTCACTAGTAGAAGAATAGTTGTAGATAAACTGACAAATGCATCTAAAAATAGATCAAGTACAAAGGAAGTAAACGACATATAATTTCTGCATTTTTTGTTTGTTTGTATTTTTGTGAACTTTAAATACAAATTACATTAAATTATAAGTTAAAATTTTTTGATCAATATTATCCACATTAATATCCATTGGATTCAAAGGATTGAAACGAGAAGACAGCGGTAAAATTATTATTATTTATTAAACTACTATTAAAGGCGATACAATAGTAAATTGGCAATCGTTATATTGTATTAATCAAAAACCCTCTGCTGAAATAATCAATGGTAATTTTTCTAAAAATATTTCCAACAGTAAATTTATTTCCACGTTTTAAACCTTCATCATGAAGAGCATTTCAAATTTGCTTGAAATTTCTGAATGACTGTAGTTTTGGAAGTTGTAAAATGTTTTGATTTTACAGGAAAAAAGAAATACTATAAATAGAAGAAGAAATCTAGAAGAAAACTTATTAACTAGTTTCAAAGACTTATTAACTTCCAACTAAGGAGGCTACAGCTCATTCATGTTGTTAATTGATGTTAACTTACATCGCATTGCTTTAAGCTGGGCGAATACGTAGCAATCTGCGGCAATATTGTGGGACAATATTGTCCCTTTTCATTGCTGACAACCGTTTGCGGCAATAAAAATGAACAATATTGTCAAAGATTGCCCATTTCAAGACAATTGAGATTGTCGGAAAAAAAGGAACAATTTTAGTTGTATTGCTGGAACGAGAGCGAATCACATGAACGGATGAAATCACGTGACAATGGTGACGTCAAAGGAGGCGGGGCTTCAAAATCGGCATTTCAGTCACTCACGCCGGCCATTTTGTTTGAGAAACAAGGATTAAAATCAGCAAATGGATCGGCCCAAAACAGATAATTCCAACAACAACATTTTGTCGATTGATAATGAAAGAATTGTAATTGATTTCTACAGAGGGACGGCGTTTAATACTATAGCAATTCTGTACGGAAACACGCTCTCTTTGGCTCGCCCTAGTGAGAAGCGCCGTAACCATTAATTGTCACGGCAATATTCGTTGCGGAAAAACTACGTGTTCGCGCGTGATCTGAACTGACAACGGTTGTCAGCAATAAAAAGGGGCAATATTGTCCCACAATATTGCCGCAGATTGCTACGTATTCGCCTAGCATTTAGTGATTTCTAATTTGCAGAATACATTTTCTGTCTTATTCGAAGTACTGATAACAATAAAAAAGTGTTTAAATAATTCAATACAAAATATTGATATCACTTTGCATTTGATAAAATATTGAAATACATTGACATAAAGCCGTGCGAACCTATAGCAACTTTACTGCAATTTAGTTGCGCGATTTTGACGTCACGAGTGATTTTGACGTCACGAGTTGCAATTTCTTTGCAACTTTTGTCATCCGAGTCGAGTTGCATTGACACCTGCAACTCGAAAAATTGCATCGAATTCCCCAATCACAGGGCAGCGTTGGAACACGTCAGTTGTGAAACCACGCCCATAAAAAAAATGGCGTCGAAAATTTTATCTCTCGATTCGTTTTGAAGACAGGCTCATACTCAATTAATATCAGAGTATTGCGAGTTTCTTTCATGCAGAAATAAAGTTTATACTGAAATGCAGTAATTGTATGCGGCAGAATTTATCAGAGGGGTTTCAAAACCTCGATTTTTTTGGATTTTCCACATCGGGTTTGGCAAACGCGAAGGCTGCTGACGCAGAATGCAAAAGTTATGACGTCATTGTTTCCAGGGGAGCATGGTTTCTTATTGGCTGTTGGTCATTCGTTACTTTTCATTCGAAATAACAACATGAAATTAAATTCCATAGCGGCTAATATTTTAAAAAAAATATTTATCCTAAGTTGCAAATCATTCACTCTTATATTATGTTTGAAACGACATAACCGAATTTTGATTGACATCACACGTGACGTATTTAAAATCTGCGTTGTCATGGGTCAGTTGCATTTTCGAGTTGCATATCCTAGTTGCAACGTGTTCGTTTAGGTTTACAAAGGTTTATATCAACTCGTGACGTCAAAATCGCGCAACTAAATTGCAGTAAAGTTGCTATATGTTCGCACGGCTTTAATTCCTCCCAAAAAATAAGTTACAATAATTCATAAATGATCACTATGTAACATACCTATTCTAGAATACATTTTTATATATAAATGTTTTATAAACTTCGGAACTGATAATCAGTTTACTATTGTCTACTGATGGCGTAAAAATATTCCCTCCATGTTCCTTTCTAAGTGTCTTTGAGCTATTTGTTTGCATTGTGACATCAGCTAGGCCTAATCCATGCTTACTTTTAATTCTTCAATCCATTTGGAAATAAAGTTTGTAGTGGAAGGGAAATCACTTCAAAATAGAGAACCTCAAAATTTCAAAAGTCAATCGAGTGCTACGAGCATAGATATTGTCAGTTTTCTTTTAGATAGATTTATACATTTAAAAAAAAACTCTTTTTGATTCTTAGCTAAGAACTTCAGCCGATAGTTGTCCCTCTTATTTTATAACTCCAAAAAATTGTCTTCATTTTTGTCCACATTGCAACACCATTTCTGTGAAATATAGTTTCAATGTTTGAGTAGCACATTAGGGCTTTGATTCTAATGGATCCGTGCCTCATGTTTGTCAGTATCATTTCCATCCTCTTCATTTTCAAATGTAGCTGCTTTAACTAATACAAACAGACAAAAACCTTTAACTCCAAGGCTTTTACGGTCAATATTGTCCACAGATTTAGCGGAATAGTTATTTTCCCGTTATTTCATTCAGATTTAGGAAATATTTGTCGCAAATCAATTAAGCTCAAAATTTATCTGATGTGAATACTAGAAAAAGCTGGCCTGGACAAGGAACTTCATTGAAAACATCTTCACCAAGAGTGTTAAATTCACAGTGTGATTTGGCCCATGTGGTTGTCCTGAATGGTTCCAAGAATTTCAAGAATATCTTCCTGATTTCTAAATTTCTCTCGAATCGCACGAGACGTAGTGTATGAGGACTGAAAAAATGGAGAAGTAATTGTACTTAATCTTTGGTGTAATATCTAACTGAACAATCTTTGACTGTCCGGCAATCTAAAGGTTTGATTCCATTGATCTTTACTATTTTAGAAGTTTTCAGTTTTTAAACAAATCATCACGAATAAATCAATTTAAATTTACAAACTCCTTTATTCATAATAAAGGAGTTTTGTAAATTTAATTTGATTTATTCGTTATGATTTGTTTATGATTAAGACTTGAAAAGTCTTGGGTGCAAAGAAGATGATTTATTTTACTTCAGTTAAGACGTTTCAAAGATGAGTTCGTTTTATTTCTCCAAAGATAAGTTCATTTCTTCAAAAAATTAAAAGGAAACTTCAAAGATAAAATTTCTTCGAGGATATATATATTTGTTTACTTCAATTTTCTTCAAATGGAGAGAGAAAATCGCCAACCGGACAATAAATATGCCTTCGCACATTGAGCCAACATCTACGGGAATTCTGTACAGCTGTTTCATCCTTATTAGGAATCATCAGCAGAATATACCCTTGGTGTTTGGCTCTGATGCGCGAAAGCTTTACCTAAAAGCATTCTTGATCCCGGGGATGGGCCGCCGAGATAAAAAACAATAAAATAAAAAATGATCCTGAAAGATCCAATGTTGCTCAATGTGCGAAGGCATATTTATTGTCCGGTTGGCGAATTTCTCTCTCCATTTATGAATGATTACGGACGTTAAACTTGCTTTCAATTTTCTTCATTTTATTTTTGGACGATTGGAACATTTTGTTTTTTGTTTTTGTAATAATGCTTCTTGCATTAAGTGTTGTACGAAGCACGGAGCATGTTGTATTTTGTTTTTTAAGAAGCACGTTTTATTTTCTTGATTGTTATTTTTAGTTGTTTTTGTGAAATGCTTGAGAAAGGAGAGCCGCTGAGGCCTCTGAAATATTGCGTAGATTGTGAAAGATGTGGAATAAAGGAGTTTTGTAAATTTTCAGTTTTTAGCTCATTCTTCCTTAACATAGCTTTATAACCATACATATTAATCATTTCCCTGTGTTATTCGCTTCATTCCTTTGAACTGAAAAAAAAATAATAAAGCGTTGTCTCATTTTAAACTTGCGCCGTAATTGTTTTTCAGTTTAGGGAATCGTTGAGAAAGAAAATAATTAAGTTACAAATAACTGAATAACTAAATAGTCAAATACTATTGTTATCTATTGCATAAAAAGCGCCGTCGGAATACTTATAGGTCGAATATTAAGTCTGTTGCCTGCACTTCTACTGTTTTTATTTGCAACATTTTGAATAAACTATGGCTTTTCAGCAATGCATAGGTGTTATGCAGAGAAGCTTATCTTCGGGAATATGAAGAAAATTTCAATTTTGAAGAGTCGTGATTTCAAGACAAATAGCGTTTCTCCCAATCTCCGAGGAAGCAACTGGAGATGGATGATATTTTTTACATCTACATACACACACCCCACACACAGAGTCCGCCCAAAAAAAAAATTTATACACACTAATGTAGTATATAATCTGTTCAAGTGTGTACATATTTTTTTGGCGGACACTCTCTCTCTCTGTCTCTCTCTGTCTCTCTCTCTCTCTCTCTCTCTCTCTCTCTCTCTCTCTCTCTATATATATATATATATATTACAGGGTGATTCAAAAATTCCCTTACAAACTTTAAAGGTAGGCCAGGAATACAAAAACAAACCGTATTCATATGTCCGCAAACGCAACCTGAATGTCCTAGAAGATACGCTAAGGTTCAGAAATAAAAGACAACAAGTAAGGTAGACAATATGTCTATTAGCCCTATGTTTACAACATGACAGTAAGGTGTACACTTACAGGCTCCACCGTAGGTGTTCAAAGTTCCTTCCACCAAAAGTAATGCGGGGCCTTTCGCGGACACATCCAGCTGCCACAGTGACTCTTTCGCGAGGTCAGCGTCAGAGACAATGGGGATCTCGTTGACGATGCCTTTGAGGTAACCCAGTGCAGGACAAGTCGGGTGATCGTGGTGGCCAAGCAGCGCCCTCTAGCACATTCAGGTGGCGTTTGCGGACATACGTTCCACTATGAATACGGATTTGTTTCTGTATTCCTGACTTACCTTTAAAGTTTCTACAGGTAATTTTGAATCACCCTGTATATATATATATAAAATGGTGATTCAAAATGGTGATAACTATATATATATATCATTATCATTATCAACTATTTCACTCTACCGGAAGATGAAGGTGACTACATTTTATCCAGTTCTTTCGGTCGTAAGTTTTCCTCTTTCAATGGAATCCAACAAAACTTTTAATTTCATTCAATCAACTACATTGTGGACGTTTTCTCTGCCTCTTTTCATTCCTCGGAAGCCAGTTTAGAATTTCTGTTGATCATTAGAGAGAAGCTCAAATGGAATTGGGCTGGCCATGTAGTAAGGTGTAATGATAATAGATGATCAACACAAATTCTAAACTGTCTTCCGAGGAATGAAAGAGGATCGAAAAAGCGTCCACAAAGTAGATGGGTGAATGAAATTGAAAGTTTTGTTGGATTCGATTGGAAAGCTTCACGATACAGAACCCGACATCAAAATGAATTAACGAAATTTATAATTTTTCAGCAGACTTCTTTTCAACTGATAAAATCTAATATAATGTAAATTGCATTACGATAATTTTTACCAAATATGTAATAATTGACAAAAAAATATTAAGAAAAAAATTCAATTTTAAAAATAAATTTAACGCATTTGAAAATTCTTATTTTACTAACAAGTTTCAAAGAAACAATCTTTTAAGTTGTTGTACTTTGGTCGTAAAACTCGATTATACAGTTTAATGTTAAGAGAAAATCTTCAAAATATGTATTAGGCCTACATATGGTAATTTTTATGTAAAGTTGGTTTAAGAAGAAGAAACTGTAAAACTGATAATTTAGATGATTAGGTAACAATATAAAAGAGGCAGTGATTTGGACACCAGATGAACTTCCGCAAAAAACAATTTGTATTCCAATTTGTTGCAACAACTATCGTATGATACGGGTGAAAGAACAATGAGGGTTGTGGGTTATTTACTGGAATTAAAGAAACATAAATTGTAATATTTATGAGCAATTATTAATTCATTCTTTTCAAAAGAACTTTTGCTAAAGAACTTCCCTCAACTTAAAAATGACTATAGATCAAATCAAATCAATAAGTTATAATTTAAGACTCAAGTGAAGTCTTAGCTAAAAAAAAGAAAAAAAAAAGAATTTAGGCAGTAAATGCCTTCCCTAGGAAAACAAAACAAATGAAAAAGAAATCCACTTTTTCATTCACCTTTACAGGAATGATGTAACAACGAATGTAATTATACGACATCTGATTAATACGAAATAAATGAAACTCAAATTACGTAGAATTGACTGTAAAATTCATGAATAGAACAATGTAAAATAAGCAAATATAAGCGGCTTCTTCATTGGTTCGACAGCCCTGGGTGGCTACAATTGTAAATTCTTAGTTCTGTTTCATGATATTTTTTTATCCGCTCTCCTCTTAAACAAATAAAACAGTCCGATCGTAAGTTCATTTTGGGACATCTTTTTAACTTTTAATTATTGTAAGGATTACCGTTAAAGTTATTCAAGATGTAGAAAATATCTTACGGAAAAAACCGGACATTTTGGTTTGATCCAATTTCTTATTCGCCTTTTCTTAATATGCCTTTTCGTAACATTGAAGATTTTGTGGTTTATTCTCGAATGAATTGTGTTCTGAACGAACCTATTCAGAGACTTTAGTCAGAATATATATCTTTTTTAAATTATTGCTAAATACCACAACTATTGACGGAAATATGTTCACAGGATACTTGTGTTTAAAGCAGTGATCATCAACGAAGTTGATTGAAACAACTTCTTCACATTTTGTATTTAATACTGACAGAAAATCTAAACATTCAAAGAAAATTAATTCTACAACTTCCTATCAAGATGAACTCAAAAGAACATTTCTGTTTTAATCATTACTGGAAAGAATTTTAGCAAAACATTATTAAGTAATTTTTATTTTTTTTTGTATTCACACTGTCTTGTAAATCAGTAAATGTTAGAATTGATGACCTTCTTTTATTGTATGAAGCTAATCAATGAAACAAAGACAGCTGTGAAATGGAATTCTAATTAACTTTTTGATCCGGGCTTCGAAAATATTCATACAAAACTTTATCCTTCAATGGAAACAATGTTAAACAAAAATGTTGCTTTGTTTTTTTTTTTTTTTTCGTTTCCTTTTTTTTAATTTTATTTACGTCTATAAAATACAAAAAGTACTTAATTTTTTTATTAATTTATATTTGGATTAAAGATGATACTGTATTTTATAGACGTAAAAAAATAAACAAAAGAAAAAGAAAAGAAAAAAACAAAACAAAGCAGCAATTTTGGCTAACAGTTGACATTACAGATTGTTTTAACCAAACTTTTAACATAAGCTCTTCCATTGAATCGGCTCAAATGTAATTCTGTAATGATTCAGTTTGTATTGAAATAATACGAGGGGTTTTCAAATGAATTCTTAACTTGACTTTTTATCGTTCTTGATTATATTCCTCTAAGTTGCTTATCTTTATTTAATTGACATTAGAAGATATTTATTATCATAAGATGTTGCGGTGACGAACTTAAACGCAAACGCTTGATGACGTCGTAGTGCAAATACCGCAGCAGAACTGGCAGTAATTACGACAAAAGCTCATCTTTCCACAGGGCGTGGAGAAATACTGTCACTGCCTCCAAAACTTTCCGTGTGATTTCTCGGCTTTTCTTTATGCAGTTTGGTTGACGAGTACTATCAAGGTCAGTGACTCTCGGACTGACGCAGTGCCAATTGAAAAGCTCGTTTGAAAGAGGCACAATCGAAGTCCTATTGGCGCGCAGATGTGGCGTGACCAACGATTCCTGCGCCACTGCAAACCCAGACGATGCAAAAACGAGTTACAAAGATTGAATTGAGTGATTTCCAGTTGATATTTGTTTGCTGAGTTGAAACTCTTAACCAAATTAGTCAAAGAATCCATCCAAACCTGACTGACTGGGCTTTTCATCAGGTTTAAGGATGTTCAGAAGATCACCATTTGTAGATTTTTCTCCTCAGAAAATAAAATAACTAAACTAGCAAACTTTCGATTGTTTAGTCGACGGATAATATTTTAGTTAAGCAAATACAATATTTCATGTCGATTAATTTATCTTTTGTAACCTACTTTGGAAGCCACGGTTTCTTAATTACAAACACATACATAATCACGTTTACAATGTATTGTTTACTTAAGAGTAATACATTTCAAAGTAAAAGCCAATTTCTAATCTATATATATAGATATATACATATTTTATTATACTATGAATCTCTGTTGGGATTGGAATATTTGCTTGTATCTATCCGTGTATATACATTCGTAATTTCAAAATCCACTTGGCCAAAAGAAAACTCCGTAAGTTAAAGGTAATTTTTTTAAAATTGAATTACAATAAGGAATTTATAGTGAATCACTGAATTTTTTTTCTCCTTAATTCTTCTTTTGGTTTAGTCCTATTTATTTCATAATGAGTTATCAACATTAAAAATCTGGTTTTCAAGAAATTCTGTTGTTTTGAATTTTCTTTGTTATTTCTTGTTCATAAGAATAAATATAACAATACATATTAACTTTCAATCTTGTAAGTATTAGGAGAAGTAAATTTGCTCAATTTTCTTTTTTTATTATTTTTTCTGATAAACATCATCCATGAAAAAACAAATCCAATGATTCAAAAAGTAATTTTATTTCCATTTATTAAATTACCCCAAATGAACTGATTGGAAATGGATTACCTGCAACCAAAGATAAATCATCAATTTGAAAAGAAAATGAAGAAGAATTTCATTGAACTTCCAATCAAATGCAGAAATTGCAAATCTAATGGCGACTGTCTCTCATTTCAATTGGAATGATTTTCTTTTTTTTTTTATTTCAAAATGAGAGAGAAATAGAAGAAATACAATCAAAAAACAATAAAACAAAAACAAACGCATGAAGTCAATTCAATATATGTGTTTTAAAACAATGATACTGGAATGAAATGAATAAGATTTGCAGATGGGAGGGAAAAAAAAAACCAATAAGCTAAATTAGGTAGCGTTGTTTTTTGGGGGAGGGAGGAGCAATATTTTCTAAATAAAATATTTAATTTTGGGTCTATTTCCTTCCGCTTGCCAATCCATTGTTTTGGCTGTAGGTCCCTGACTCTTCTTCCAACATTATTTAGTCTCTCGGCCAAATGGAACTGTTGGGCCACTGCCGAATTCGAGACCAACGCTTTTATCCGGTGTCGATTTGTTTGCTGCGGCCACACTGGACCCAACACAGCCACGAGGAAATTGCTTGTCTTCGGTTGGGAAATGCCAGAGGTTGAGTCAATTCTAACAAGAACAAAACTCTTACCTTAAAGCTTGGCAGAAATCAAACAAATCAAACTTGCAGAATGAATAGTATTTTTGAAATAAAAGTAAAACAACAAAACAAAACAAAACAAAAAGATAAATAAAGAAAGCCTTAATGAATGGACAGAGCTTAAAGGCTATAAAGGACACGGCGATTGATAGGATACAAACAACAAACTTACAAACATCGTTTTTGCGCTTTATATATGTTTAGATAGCACAACTTGATAGCAATCTATTAAAACTGCCCCTTGAATTATATATTTATTAATTTTATCAGCGTAGACCTTATGAAGGTTATTATTATTAAGAAGCACAGTAACATCGAGGAGCTCAGCAGTTGTCTATGTTTTGTAGCTGATCTATTGGCCATAACTGTCTGATCGGTGATAATTGATCGATTCCTGTACAATTTGTGTGGTTGACTATGAAGAACTTCATCAGGATTTTATTTGTAGTAAGGTATTTGCAAACTAACTAAGCCACATCTTACGGCGAGTGACTGATGGACGATCTTGCCACAGTGTTATGTCTCTTTGTATAATCCATTATTATAATGGACAGTGTCGCACAACTTCCAATAATATACTCAAATGTTTCACTTGCCTGTCCACATCGTCTGTAAGAATCATCAATCGTTCCATCTAGGATGATATAATTTTTCGTAGCAGTTACTCGGTCCTGAATAGCTATTACGAAACCTTCTGTCTCACCAAACAACAATCCATGTTTCGGCCCAAGTTCGATGATGTTCTATCTACAAATCTTGACTGAAAAGCATTGGTTTAGATTGGAAGCATGAAGTTCGTCTTGTTTCCAAGTTGTTATTTGAGCATTAACAGACTCTGGTTCTTTTAGATCAATAATTTCTGATGACAGATGAAAAGGCGTGAAACCTTGATCATTCTTTAAGTTCTAGAGATTACTGTTCACTTTGCTGTGAAAGTAACATTTCATTTTTGTTATCAACTTATTGTGCAGATTTCTGATATTAAAGAGACCTATTCCTCCTTCTACATGGGGTAATGTAACTTCAATAGCAGCTTTTGCGTGATGCATTCGAAATTTTGCCAGAAGAACTCTAAGTTTCTATCAATTGCTTCCAAATCTATTTGTGACCATTTTATAATATCAAAAGAATACGTTAAATTATTAATGGAGAAGGTCGAAATATAGGCTAGGGTCTTAATATGGGCTAGTTCAGTATTCGGGTATGGGAGCTACTGCCGCGCAATGGAAATAAAGTGAAAATGTGTCTGAGTAACAAAGAGAAATGAGTGGAACTTCGCCTACAGTCAAGTTTTTCAGAGGTAGTGTGGTGATAAGTGTGATCTTGAAACAATTCATACGTTTTGTTATTTTCTTAATCAAATTCTATTGAATCAAAAGCTGATATGCAAAATGATGACATTACTTAAATTCTAAACTTGTTCTATCATAGTTTATTAATTGCATAGAACCACGTGGTAACGGCGAGAACCGATCTTAATGTTTCTTACCAACTGGTCTAAATACAGGCTACCTAAGAAGGTCTAAATATGGCTAGCCCATATTTAGACCTTTTTATTTCTTTGGAGCAAAAAAAAAACCAATTGATCTATGATTTCTTCTTTTCAGAATGCCTAGAAATACTCCAAAACATTATTCGAAAGGATAAAAGAAAGTTTTAAAACTCAATCTACCTGAAGATGATAGCGACCTAGAAATTCCACAAGCGGAGGGAACTTTGGGTCAAACGTATTCAGTGTTTTATGTGGGCCCACAGTGATTGTGCAGGTGCTGAAAAGGACGTTTATATTTGTTGCTTTGGAAATAGACAATTAACATTTAATTTAATT
The DNA here is from genome assembly GCA_023159025.1 of Thereuonema tuberculata. NCBI lineage: Eukaryota > Metazoa > Arthropoda > Chilopoda > Scutigeromorpha > Scutigeridae > Thereuonema > Thereuonema tuberculata. The sequence goes on along the minus strand of JAFIDM010078614.1, from coordinate 368 downwards.
GTTTCAGCATTTTTTCACATTTTTTAAAAAAAAAGTTCAAGTATTACAGTAAATTTTTGTTGGTAGCCCATATTTGAACCACAATTTTAAAAACCAGATTTCTGTAACTGTTTTTTAAAAAAAAATAGAAGCAATTTGTTTTTGTTTTTGTTTTTGTTTTTTGTTTATTTCAACCCTTTATCATAAAGTAGACTCATTTTCGATATTAAGAAAACTGGTACAGTTTAGTTATCTTAATTTTTTCTTGGTGAAATTCATAAAATAAAAGTGGTAGCCCATATTTGGTCCTTCTCATCTATTATTATTATGTTTGTATGTTTCATTATTATTATTATTATTATTATTATTATTATTATTATTATTATTAT
>JAFIDM010078613.1:0-19992 GCA_023159025.1 Thereuonema tuberculata | reverse complement strand
ATGTCCTCAATGTATCGTCGAGCAGTCAGACCCCCCTCCGGCCTCCACTAGTTATGAAAACAAGATCTGTTTTTCCCTCAAGAGATTTGCCAGCCCACATCATGCAGGAACCGCCTCCGTACAAGACTGTTTCAGCAAAACAACACTGTGAAAATCGCTCTCCCGGACGCCGGTAGACACGGCCTCTCCTATCATTACCATGGACACACATTCTGTTCTCATCAGCGAATAGGACGGACCGCCATTGCTCGATGCTCCAATTGACGCGTTCCCGAGCAAATTCGAGTCGTGCTGTGCGATGACTTACGGTCAATTTTGGGCCTCTAGCGGGCCGTCTTGGAGTGAGGTTGGCTTCCTTCAAGCGTCTTCTGAGTGTCCACTGACTAACAGCTACTCCACGAACTTGTCTCAGCTCCTGTTGCAGATCGACGCCCGTGAGATGGCGATTTCACAGTGAAATTGAAACCATAAAGCGATCGTCCCTCTCAGATGTGCATCGGCGCCGTCCAGTATGTGGTCTCCGAGTGAAGGTACCAGTTTCCTGAACCTTCTCTTGAGACAGCAGATTGGCTCAAGTTTAGTTGACGAGCGACTTCTCGTTGACTGTGGCCTGCTTGCAACAAAGCAATACCTTGTGTGGAGTCTTCTGGCGTAGTACCCATGGGTTTGTGAAAACAATGAATTAAACTTGCAGAGATGTGTACAGATGAACGTCTGATAAGCGACTGATAAGAAATATCGGTCCACGTGGGATTTGATAGGGGATTTTATAACGGAGTTGGTGGTTTCCGTTCAGACTGCATTTTCCTACGCTTACGTTCAGATCACATTCATTTGGAAAATATTGTACAGATTTTAATGATAATGGTGTCATTGTAAAGTAAAAACATTAGGCTTTCAAAAAAAAAAGTTTTTTGAAAATCGGTTAAGCCATTTAAAAAATATACGCCTTTTTAAGCGCTCTGAAGGGGTTAGTCGATTTAACTGCACGGAAGTATAAAAAAAGAAAAGTTCTGACTCACTCACTCACTGACTCATCAATGTCCACTCCAAATCATTGGACCTAGTAAATTGAAATGTTGCACAGAGGTTCCCTTTATGTCGTAGATAAGGAATAATGCGGATATTTCGAAATTCCCACGTGATAGGAATAATCTGGCAAACTGACCATGAAGTGTGGGGCGGCAAACCCATGTATGTGGCGCCAACCCGCAATACACCTGAATTAAGCGGAGAAAGCAACAAAGGGCTGGGAAGTCGTACATTCTCCGGTCTCAATATTAATTTGCTAAATAAATAAAGTTTTTTTTTAATGCTATACATGCAATGGTTCTGGAGCGAAGCGACGGTACCCGGCAAGTACCTAGTATTGAAGAAAATGAAAGACAGACGGTAAGATTAAAATGCATTATAGCAGTGTTTCTCAACCTTTTAGTACTTGCGACCCAATTTTCAATCACAACTCTCATCGCGCCCCCCCCGAAAAAAAAAAACCTCCAAACCTATCTGTTCAACCAAAAAAAACAAAAAAAAAACCTCCAAACCTATCTGTTCAACAGATCTTCGATATGCTCGCACCCCCCCCCTTTAGTTTTCTCGCGCCCCCCTAGGGGGGCGCGCCCCACAGGTTGAGAAACACTGCATTATAGAATATACTATGAAACATTATCTAATAAAATACCATTCGGGTCGTCTGAATTGGGCGTTGTCGCATAAGTCTCAAATAGAAGATTTGAAAAAGGAAAAAAACAATTCGAATTTTAAAATCTTGTTTTCGGTTGGAAACCAACTTACTTTTTTATCTTTGTGATAAACTAATTTTAAACGAAAATAATTATAAAATAAATGATAAGATTATGTAGGTGCTTTTTCTGCGGGATTTTCACTCCGGGTTGCAAAATTTTCTCGATATTTCGACCCGATGCCTCGGACCTTCTTCGGCAGATATATATATATATGGAGGGTTCAGAAGCCAATCAGTGTAAGTCAATAAATCAAAAAATGAAACAGGTTCTTTAAAATTATGTACCAAAAAAGAACAACGTTTGTAAATTTGAAGAATAATTTTTTTATTGAAAGATAACATAACTATTCACTTGAAGGAGTGATTTGCGCACTGTGTCAACCGAAAGTATAAACATTTAATTTTTGGTTAGGATTTCTTCGGGGGGAGTTCCCGCTCATGGGAGCGAGTCCCGGGAAAGCTAACGCCTCCACCTTCTGAGTCTGTCATTCGGTGGGGTTTGGATGGCTGATGAGTCCTAATAAGGAGGAAATGGTCCATCCCAGTCTCTTCCCGGTGACAACTCAGGGTGCGAATCCTTTCTTATAGCGTTGTGTCTTCGTTTGCTTAATTAATTATTAGAGTATCACTTACAGAAAAAATTTCAATTTTTAAAAAAAATGACTTACGCTCATTGGCTTTCGAACCTTCCATATATCAATTACATTAAGTTGAGCGCAGAACTAACAACTTTCGTTGTTACAGAGGGAGAAGGGGCAGAAGGGCCAGCGGAAAAAAAAAAAAAAAAGAGTCCTTAGGGACAATCTCTCAATTGCATGAGGGGGATGCGTGGAGAGGTGGCGAACTCAATTCAAAAACATATTTTCTTTGAATTCAAAAATAACCCTATATTGAAAAAAAAGAAGAACAACAAAGGGAATGAGTAGAAAAAAGAAAAAAAATTTTCAATTGAAAAGAATTCAAAGGGTTGTAAGAGCAACTCCTTATTGACTCTGTAATTCTGCACCAGGCACGCGCGAAGAATTGGAACTAACAAATCGCATACATCGACGCGTACAAGATGGCATTTCTTTCGGTCCCTCATTCCTGGCTCCTACACACTCTTCATCTCTACAAAATACATCCGAAGATCACGCATTCTTGGATGCCTCGATGAAGAGTTATAACACAACATTACACCTACACAACACCAACTCCTCCATCACTACAGGCCGGATTCCCATAAGGAGAGGTATTTTTCAGGGATACTCCATGAGTCCTATTTGGTTCTGCCTCGCCTTGACTCCATTGAGCCACATACTAAACAATACATAACACGGTTGTAGGCTTACGTCAGGCACTCTGACAGCATATAAAATCATGCACTTACTCTACATGGATGATATTAAACTCTACGCCATAAACGCAATGCGCAACTAAATAATTTACTACAAGTCACCACATAGTTTATAAAGACATTGGAATGGAATTTGGAATCGATAAATGCCGCAAGCTACACACGCGGGAAGACTACGAATTTGGAGTGTTTTGAACTTGACCATGGGTTGGCCATCCAATCCATGGAAGAGAGAGAGACATACAAGTATCTGGGCTTCTTTCTTTGACAATGCAAACAACAAAAATGCACTCAAGAGCACATAAAGTGCTCGTGTTCACAACATCCTCAAAATACAACTCAACGCCAGAAATAAAATTAAAGCCATCAATACTTTTGCCGTCCACATACTAACATATTCGTTCCGCATAATTCCATGTACAAACACCGAAATCGAAGCCCTACAACGTACAACACGCACTACATTCACGAAACACAACATGCACCACCACAAGTCCGCTGTGGATGGAATGACTCTTCCCTGCAAGGAGAGAGGCCGAGGACTCATCTACGTCTTCCTACACGAAAAACAAGTAAACACACTTAGGATCAGTTCCTCCAAACAGCACAACACTCCGCACCACACTCAATCATCGTGAAGGCTGACATACATCTCACACCGCTGGACCTCGAAAACCCTTCTCCAACACTTACCATCTCTGACACCCACACTCAGCAGTGCGTGAATCATGGGCTCGTAAGGATTTCTATGGCAGACATCACCACGAACTCAGCCAGCCTCATGTCGACATGGAAGCGTCGAACAGATGACTGACGAGTTATGAGCTGTTTGGGGAGACCGAAAGGTTCGTGATATCGATACAGGACCATGTCATCCCCACACGCAACTACAAGAAACACATTCTACACGACTCAAACACGCATGACGACACATGCAGGAAATACCACAGTACGCATGAGACGATCGACCACTTAATATCAGGCTGTTCCCATCTCCCCCAAACAGAATACCTCCACCGACACAGTCAGGTATCGTCGATCGTTCATCAACAGCTTGCACACAAACACTCACTTATTAAGAACACGGTCCCGTACTACAAGTACATACCACAAAGCGTATTAGAGTCATCCTGACATAAGCTGTACTGGGATCGCCCCACTCCCACAGACAAAAAATACATCACAACAGACCTGACACCACATTTGTTGATAAGGTCAACAAACAAACCTATCTCGTTGATATTGCAGTGCCTATCAGCAAGAACATGCAGAAAACTCACGCAGACAAGATCAGTAAATACACCGACCTAGCACATTAGCTCCAGAAGCAGCGCAGGCAGGACAGAGAACATGTTGTACCCATCGTCCTATCCGCCACTGGTCTGTTGCCTCACACATTGCACCACAGTCTCATTACTCTAGAACTTCACAAAAACACTTGTGCACAACTGAGAAGGCTGTGATACTCAACACAACACGTATACTTACGAAATTTATGGACACAACAACACATCCCTAATCTTTGTTGCACACGTCTTCACTTGGCAATATATGATTTCGTCCTTCACCCGCCATGTTGTGTTTGCTGGGGAAACCTGAGGTTTGAAACTTTTACTCAATAATAATACTAATAATAATAAAGAGAAAAAGAACACATCTTTGACTGGAGTTTTTGAGCAACTCAAGTCTCAGCCTGAGATATAATAATAATAATAATAATAATAATAATAATAATAACCCCTTTTTTTTTTTTTTTTTACACATGGCGATACGGGCTTTGGTCATTGACCCACCATATTGTTTTAGCTGATCAAGCCCATGGTTTGAAACTTTTTCGATATAAAAATAATAATAATAAATACAGTGAATTATTTACATAAGAAATTAAAAAGAAGGATTAAAATTTGTCATGAACTGGAAGTCAAATCAGAGGGGAATAGATTGAAATGTGACATAAGAGAAAAGGGCTAAAGAACAAATAAAAATTTCTTATATTCATAGAATGGTGCTGAAACCATAGGGGTAAGATTAAACTATGATATGAAAGGAAAGTAAAGAAAATGAATGTAAGGAAGGAGTTAATTAAAATAAATAAATAAGAAACTATACAAAGGAGAAGGTTGGATGAGAAAGTAAAAGCAATAAAAATAAAATAATAATAATAATAATAATAATTAACATAAATATATAAAACGTTCTTTAACTTTCACAGTGTACAATCAAGAAACACAATGGACACGCTCAAACTACGCAAAGGATTCGCACCCCAAGCTGTCATCGTGAAGAGACTGGGACAGACTGTTTCGTCCTTATTAGGGCTCATCAGCCAGCCAAACTCCACCGATAACAAGCTCAGAAGGTGTCGCACCTTTTGTGCTTTGCGAGTTATAGGCCAAGGAAATATTATATTTTTTAACTTTATTAATTTTTGGTTTGGATTTCTTTGGGGAGAAGTCCCGATCTTAGAAGCAAGAGACGGGATGGTTAAGATTTCGCACCTTCTGAGCTTGTTATCGGTGGAGTTTGGCTGGCTGATGAGCTCTAATAAGAAAGAAACAGTCTGTCCCAGTCTCTTCACGTGACAGCTCGGCGTGCGAATCCTTTGCATAGTTTTTGCGTGTCCATTGTGTTTCTTGATAAATATATAAATAAAGAATAAAAAAAGCCGGATTAAAATTTATCATTGAAATGTGACATTAGAAAAAAGTTTAAAAAGAAGAAATAAGAATTGCTAATAATCATAGAATGGTGGTAAAATCAAAGGAAGAAAGAATAAGCTGCAACATGAAAGGAAAGTAAAGAAGAGGAGTATAGGGAAAGATTTAATTTAATAAATAGATAAGAGGCTATGCAAAGAAAAAGGATAAGAAGTTAAAAAAAATAACAAAATTAAAAAATAGATAGAGAATAAAAAAGGGCAGGATGATGGGAATGGATTGGAGTTCATTGGGCCTCCAGGATTAGGTGCTAAACATGGTTAAGAAGACGTTTGTCGCTGTTGACAGTGTTCAGGGTTTTCAGAATCCTGTGCGTCTCGAAGGTGACATTCTAGAAGAAATCATTCGTAGGTTGGGTGATTGTTGCTGCAATCCATGATGGGATGTGTCCTATTTCAGTGGTGTGGCGTGAGAGAGCTGTGCTTCCTCTTTTAAGCAGGACGTCATTTCGGTGTTTTTTAGGCGGATTGTGAAATTCTTCTTGGTCATCCCGATGTAGGAGGATTCACAGGAAGGATCACATCGGATGCAATAAACTCCACTAAGAGCGAAATTGTTTGTTCTGAGTTGATGTTCGGTGAAGGTGTTGTGAATATTAGGTGGCGCTTTGATATTGAGATGGATGTTCGGTGGATGGAGAACCCTCTTCAGGGTGAAATTGTGAATAATTCTAATTAAAATTCATTGCTCCAAATCGTTCTCTGCCGAAAAAAACCGCGAAAAGACGACATTTTTTGAAGCAGAAATCGATTAGGAACTAAAAAATGAATTGGTTAATGGTCAGTTAATCCTTGTGTGTAATCCATTCTTTGGCATTTCATTTGATATAATCAAAGTTATTCATCTTTAATCAATTATGTAGGTGTTTAAATTTAATTTAATTTAGTTCCAAAAAATTGAAAAAATTTGTATCTTTCTTTTGCAGCAGAAATTTCCATTTGAAAATAATGTAGGTTTTTTTTTTATAGTCTTTTTTTGTTATTTAAATTTTGAAAAACAGCCAAATAAAAATTATAAAATCAAATGTCAAGAAGAAATCTGTAATGTTCTTTTATTTACTTCTGTTTTGATTTTGTAATGAAATATTTATAATATTTTATGAAATATGATAGTAATTGCAAAAATTTTAAATATTTTCTGTCTCGTTTGTTTAACTTTAATTTAACTTAAAGTAAGTATTTTGTTTCTTAATTTGTAAAGCTTTTATGTTTTAATTAATTTTGAGTTATAATAAAATTAAATTTCATATTATTTTCATATATAGAGAGACATTTCTTGAGTTTACTGTTCTTGTTTTTCCTTTAGGAGAAACTAGAAAAGAAAAACATATTCAAGGAACGTAAATGCGAGACTAAGATTGACTCACTTTGTTTCATATGATGTTTGTTTTGCTTCTAGATTATTCTTTGCAATATCTTTTTTTTTCAAATCAATTAAATTTCCAGTAGGTTTAAATCTTCCAAATATTGCACAAGTACATTAGTGTAAGTAAAAAATATAAATGTACAGAAAATACTTAATATACTTTTTGAAACAAACAAAAATAACAAGATTAAAGAATTTAAAGTTCAAACTGAAGGTATCCCAAATTATATAATATATCCAAATTACAGGATTGTAATTTTTCGTCATGGATAAAAAGTTAAAATCAGAACGTTTCAGCCTAACCTGTAGGCTATTTTCAACTGTGCTGCCGGCTCGGATAACATGCATTTAAATAGTTTTTATGACCGTATTTGATAGTTCATGGTTAATGGTAGGGGTGTTGGCTATATGGCAAGACTCTCTCAATGTGAGTGAGAAAGTTTCCGAATCAAAGTTAATTAAAGAATTTAGTTAACATGCCAGAACTGTCTTTCTTTCAGGTTTTTTATCAAAGAATAATGACTCAAAATACAGAAGAATAGTTTAGACTAATTTTTAGTTCTCATGAGGATCTTCTTATTTCGATTCTCCCATGGTAGCTCATGAACAAAGGATATATTTTCATAATTAGTAATACTTCACTTGATGCGATTGTAGAGGAAGAAAATGTATTTGTATATAAAAATGTATATATAAAACAAAATAGTTATCCATCCACCAATAATAACGATTTGTATTTTAAATCAGATGGCAATTAAATACTTCAAAATATAATGTTCTATCGGTCAGATAATGTTAAACTATCGAGAAACTATTCTCGGAAATCACTATGTATTAAACATTATCACTATAAATAACAATAAAAACCATCTTAAATTAAAAATATAGAAACTATACTGGCACTAACCTTAATCTAAAGCTTTAAATAACCACACCGTTTCAGAGCTTCATGGATTAAGCCCCCTTTTCAAGTAGAACGAGTCATATTTAACGAAAAACTTTTCTTATCTGAGATTGTAAAACAGAAAGGAATGGCCATTCCCATTTTAATAATAACACCTCCTGGCGACAGATGCTTTAAATACGCACAGGAAGTGGTCGTCTGCGAAGGCTTCAAATACAATCAAATGGAAAAAACTATTGGGAAATTTATTTAAAATAACTAACACAATTATCAAAGCCCGTATTCCAACACATTGGAAGTAGACAGGTCCTGATTATAGCTACCTAACAATCTTATCATGCAAGATTCATAAAAGATACGCAAATATTTATTTTCACATACACCAAGATTCTCTACCTGTCCTAAGTCGAGCGAATGATCTGTTCGCTGGCAGTGAAGGGCAGTACTGTAAGACAAACTAGCATTTCTTACAGCAGAATCGTGTTCCTTTAGGCGTGCACTTAATTCCCTTTTGGAATGGCCTACGTATAAACAACTATTATTGCCTCTAACAGAGGATTTACATCTAATCCCATAAATGGAACCTCGAGTACTTAATCTATTATCTACATTAGAATGCCTTCTATTTAAGAAAGATATCATGGTATTCTGTTGCTTGAAGGCTATACCAATCCCCGCAATAGCCAGAGCCGGCTTTATTCTTTTAATGAGAGCTTCATCATATTTAAGGGATATGAAATTTTTAATCTCTTTACGTTGTTTGTCATTTATAGGTTGAATTATAAGTTTTTTATGTAATAACTTCTTCCTATAATTCTTAAAAACTTGCTCAATAACATATTCTGGAAATTCATTGGCGATGAAAATACTTTTAATTTTCTGAAGTTCAGCGTTGAAAATCCTTATATTGGAACTAATGCTATGTGCTCTATTTACTGCCATATATATAGAATTCCTTTTATATGACATCGGTACCGCACTATGAAAGTTAGCAGCAGTTTTAGCATCTGTTTTTTTCCTATATACTGATGTTTCATAAAAGTCACCTTTCTTACGGATGCTAATACCCAAAAATGGCAAGGTATTATCTACGTCCTTTTTCCATTGTATATTGGATGTTTGGATGAATGCTATTAACATCTGAAAGTATCTCAGTAGCATAATGTTCATTGATGATCAGAAAAGTATCATCAACATAGCGGGTTAGATAATGTACATTATGATATACGTTATCAATAGAACATACTTGATGTTCTATATAATTCATAACCACTTCAGCAAGCACCGCGGAAGATGGTAATCCCATAAAGGTACCGGAAACTTGCAAATAAAACCTTTCATTGAAACAAAAGTACTGGATATGAAATAACAATTCCACCAATTGAAGAAAAACTTTAATATTAAAGAGAGCACCCTCATGTGAAATATCATGATTCCGTTCAAAAATGAACTGTACAGCTTGAGTAATAAGAGAAGGAGCAAGTGAAGTATACAAGTTCAAGGGAAATCATTCTAGAATTTGGTATAGGTCTGCTAGACTTCAAATAATCAAGAACCGGATTACGGTTATATATTGAAAACTTGGATCGAAAATTTAAAGTTTTAATTTGCGCTTCAATAATCCTAGAGATAATCATAATTGGTTTACCTTCTTAGTCTTCTTAGTTGTCTTCTATGCCTTGCATCTGGTATAAATCTAACTTGCGCTTCAATACGAGTTAGGGTATCAGCCAAAGGTGTTTTCTCATTGCTCAAATTAAACTTACACCCTTTACTTAACAAATCACGTTGTGTATCTGTTAAAACTAATTTGCTGTCATTAATAACCCTATTTGGTGAACAAAACTAGGGAGATGGATACAATTTTGCATTCATCTAACCTAACTTTCGACAATGCCTCGAGACAATAGCTTTCCTCGTTCTAAACGCCATCTTCGCTCCAATGGAAAGCAACAAAACATATTCAGAAGGATTTAAGAATGTACTCAAATAATCTGATAACTTTTTCATCCGTGCAATAACCCGGAACTTATTTCTGTGTCCTTCACTAATCCTTTCAGACAATAATAGCTTTTCAATCTTTCCTTTAACAACTGTAACATATTTAAAATTTCTTTTTCCTATAACTATTTATGATCCTATTATTTACGTCTATTCATAAATTGGGACGACAAATATAACTTTTTTTTTTTGTGGTTTCTTTCTTTAATAATCTATAAAACAAAACATGTATTTAAAAATTATTTCAATTTTTAAAAACACCAAAATCACCAAAAATTATCTATTTGTCTGAAATTGATATTTGTGAAAGTGGCAATTCTGGCTGAGAATTTTTTTCAAATAAAAGCTGATTCTTTCATCTAAATATCACGATTTTTAAATGTCAGGTAAATTCATTGACATAGATGCTCCGGCGCTATTAAAAAAAGATAGTTCATTCTGAAAAAGAGTTTTCACTAAAATCTTAGACGGATTGAAGAAAGCTGGGAGAAACAACATGAAGCCACAAAGATTATAAATTTTTAGATTTAAATATTATTAATTTTCAGCATATCTGTAAAAAAACATTAATCGTTTTAAGTATATATGTGAATGGAAAAATAAGACATTTTCTCACTAGAACGAATTTTATGATGTTTTTTTGGGTAATGTCTGTTTTTTGGGGAATTTTCGGAAATTGCTAACAAGCACAAATAGAATTATTTGATCTGAATGAAACTTCATGTTTAAAACTTTGTTTTCTTTACCTAGATATGATACGATTTCGGTACTGATAAATTTTCTTAAGGCACCTACACGTAAGTTCGTGAATCCTGTGGTCCAGTAAAAAATACGGGGTTTCTCTTCTCGTGAAGAAGATTTTGCCAAGTGCTTACTCCTAACAATCTAAAAATCTGAGAAATATTTACGTGTGCTGATATATGTAATCAATGAATCGGCCTAAAACAAGCTTAACAACACTAAAAATTGAAAGTTAAATCATCTAAAAGATTAAAAAAGTTTAAAAAGTTAAAAATTAAAACGAGAGTCCAGAGCTTTCGCCTCCCTTCGGAGGGGGTTCAAAGATGATGTGATCTGAGAAGCCGTCGATTGCCTTATTTAAGAGGCCAGGAACCAATATGAACGCACTGAATTTTCATTGGTGGGGTGTCGCCTTCAATCAAAAAGCATCGGGAAAACGTTTGTGAGGCCATCTGCAAGCGATCGTCCGAACCTGGGGCCTAGAACACTTGGCAAAGTTGACAAACAAATCTTAGTTGACTTGAAGTTCCAATGAAAACGAGTTAAGGAAATAAAAAGGGAAAATGAAAACCTGAATAACGGAGGTGATGAAAGGAAGTGTTAAAAGGAAGGGTTAAAACGGATGAAATGAAAAGAGTGAAATGAAAAGGAATATTATAAATAAAATAAAAAGATGAAAACAATTATAAGGATAATAATAAAAATAATAAAAAAAAGCATCAGAAAATGGACCCACCAAATAAAGAAGGCAGGGATTATCTTGAAAATTAACAAGGGGAAAAGAACAAGGGGAAAACAAGGAAAAGAAACAGATTAAGGGGGGAATTATAATATAAAAATCTCTTATATTCTTCTCTTCTGTGCTTACATATCTTTTGAAAACATATTTTTTTATCAAATTACTAGGCAATCCCCTATGTACAGATTGATCGACATGAATAAAGTAAGATATTACCAATCTAATGTAATACCACATTCAATTTTTTTTTTAAATTTTAGTTGAAGTACATTATTACCACAAATTGTACTTCTACAACTTTAATAGAGGTTTGCTTGAATTCGTTTCACATTTTAGTAAATTTCTATTTTGATTTCTGCTTTGAACTAATAAGCCTCGTTTTTACTTTATTTGTTTCGAATGAATAAATAACCACGAAATTATTAATAGTACAATTAAAAAAATGAGATTGGTTTACAGTTGTAAAAGTAATAAATATTTGAATATACTGTGAATGTTTTTTAGAAAACTTACTTAGGAATTCTGTTAATTTGAATTTTATATGTTAGCTTCAAGACATGGAAGATCAATTGATGGTTGAAATAAAATAATCAATACTCTGAAGACATGTTGTAGAGTTAACAATTGGGTACCCATAAATCTCGAATTATTTTTTAATGAGTTTTGATTTTTCAACAAAGAAAATTAATCTGTTTTAAAGATTTCAATAGAATTCATTAAGTGATTATTGAAAGCTTTAGAGAAAATATTTTTACAGAGGGTTCCAAATCGCTGCGTAGTAGGCAGCGCGATATTTTCAATTTGACCATGATGTCACATGGATCACAAATTGGAAATTCTCTTCTTTACAAATAATAAATGGAGTGCTTCAATTAAAAATATTTTCGTAATTACTGAAATAATATTTGAAATAATAAACTGATAAGCAGTCTGACACTAAAATAAATCACAAAAATAAATCGAAAAAATAAATCAAAAAAATAAATCGAAAAAATAAATCAAAAAAATAAATCGAAAATAAGAACATTTCAAAGAAAACAGAAATTATAAATTTCACTGTTATTTTCATCAAATATTAAAAAATTAAATTGACTTCGTCCTCAATTGGGAACAAAGAAAATTAAAGAAATGAAATGAAATTGAAAAATAAAAAAAAATAATGAAATTTGTGATTTTTTTTTTATTTTGTATAAATATGTGATGTTTTTCATGTGTTGTATTAAATCGTGACATTACATGGTGAAAGGAACATCCACAAACAAACATTTAAGTTATGTTAAAAACATTTATAACAAACAATTCACTGCTTTTCTGAGTTAGACTTTTCTTTTCGGAAACTAATATTTCATCTTCAACTGTTGTTTATAAAATAGAGAAACTGAAAATTCTCTTTAAAAAATAGAAGAGAAAAAAGTTTAACTTTTTATTTTTGTAGATATTTAAAAATTCCAAATCATCGACAAATTTCATAAAAAAACTTTAAAGAAATTATTAAAATTATTTTCATTTAAAAATCCAAAGATTTCGAAACATTATAATATACAGTTAAATATAATCTTCAAAAACTAATAACAGACACAAATATTTTAAAACAGTATTTATAAATTATAATGGTTAAACTTTTCTCATGAGGAAAGTAAGTAGTTTTCTATTATATTTAATCATTATAAATTAAAATAATTTCCTTAATTAAAAATAAACGAATGTTTTCATCCAACTTTTCTTTAAAATAAATAACTAATAACTGAAAAGCTCACATTTCAATTTATAGAATATCCCTGATTTATTAGAGCTTTCTTTGACTGTGAACAATGAGATTGACATGTATTTTCTTTCCATTAAGACGTAGTAAAGGTAAGCTTACTATGCGTCCGGGATTAGCCAATACAGTCCTGGTTTTTTTGTGCTGTCCGGGGTAATGTCCGGGGTTGGAAAAGTGTCCGGGGTTTCAGAATTTTATGACTAGGGAGGATTTTTATTTAATTTTAGATGCATATGTTCGACATCCTTTTATAAAAAATTCACGTATGGCCGTGCCTCTCACAGTCGACCTTGGAGCAAGAGCTGACGTCGAAGGGAAGCCATGCATATCGGAGGCATCGCATTGCTATCGGAGGTATGGCATCGCCACAACTTTTCACTTAGACAGTTGGCAACAGAACAGGGGCAATGTATTGATGTTGTTTTCGTGTATAATGTAACTCGTACACACGTATTTGATCATTTTATCTCTATTCTTTTTTTTTCTCATCGTTTAGCAATGGGCAAAAGAAAGTGTGTTTTATGTTAACCTGCAACAGGAATGAACGTGAACACACTATGAACTGGAGAATTTTCTTTTGCCCATAAAGGAAAGAGTGATATTGAAGACCATGAGAAAACAGCCAAACATAAGAGTGCTATTAATGCATATGCTTCAGCATACAAGAGATTTTTTAAAAGCCAAAGATGGGAATCCGAATAACAGTGATCTGGAGTGTGGTGCTAAAGAGGCTACATTTTCATGCCATACTGCTAGACTCGATCTCAGTTTGAAAACAGCAGACTGCACATCTAAACTTGTTAAAAAGTTATATGACCCAAAATTTTGCTACAATCAAAACTGAGGAAAATATTGTGAACGTTAATTTTATAACGTGTTGCGTTCTTTGGAAAACATTAATTATGTAACAGTAACGATGGATAGCTCAAACAGAAGTGAAGTAAAACTTGTTCCGATGGTTGTAAGATATTTCAGCCTGGAGATTGGAATTTAAGATAAACTTTTCAATTTCGATGAAGTGTCTGGTGAGCTGCTGAAATTTTAACTCAGTATCTTTTGCAGTGTGTGAAAAAATACAAACTTGAAGGAAAGTTGGTTTGTTATATTGCTAATAACACTAAGGGGAAAAAGGGAAATGGAATGTGTTCAGAAAAGTTCAAAGTGATTTAGATAGATCTGTTTTAGGAATGGTTGTTCAGCTCACATTGTATATAATTCAGTATAAACAAAATGTGATTCTCTACCCCTGGACATAGAAGTTATTGTTATAAAAATTTATAAATATTTCCACATATATACAGTAATAGTAACGAAACTTATAGAGTTCTGTGATTTTGTGGAAACAGATTACAAAAAAGTATTATATCATTGCACCACAAGGTTCCTTAGTTTGTTACCTGCCATTGAAAGAATCCTTTCCATTTCTGATGGCCTAAAATCATGTTTCAAGTGACAAATGCCCAAAATTATTTTTTGATGTTTTTGAAAATCTAGCAAGTGAACTGTTTTTGAAATTTTTATGTGGTACTCTACAGTTATTTAATAATGTAGTTCTGAAATTGGAAACTAATTCTATCACAGCAACAGAAGCATTTCAGAAATATTCTGAATTAGTTTTTCAACTTCAGGAAAGAAAAACCCACAAATTATAACATCTTTTGCCAAAAAATTGCTATTCACTCTAAAAGAAAATAATGATGTTCAGGGACAAAAATTTTTCTCAAGCCTTGACAATTTTTTTATAATTCTAGTATCCAATACTTAGAGTTCTGGAAAACCAGTTTTGAGAAACTTAAGTAAGTTTCAGTGGATAAATTGCCTGGTCTGATTTAAAAGAGTGCACAAGATATAAATGAAATTATAAAAAATTTCCATAAATATTGATGACCTATTTGATGAACGTACATTATTGAACCAGGTAATGTACGGTGCAAAGGGTACGGTGTGGTTGAAGTTCTAAAAAAGTATCAGATACTAATGAAGAGAAATGGAAGGCAATTTTGAAGGTGTTTCGAAAGGCTGATATTTTATGTTGCATTATTTCTGAAATTATCACCAAGATAGTTTAATATTGTGTTTGAAGCATACTATAATGAAACATATGATAATGTTTACTGGAGAAGTATGAGAACTCCAATAAGAAAACTTTGCAAACCGGCGTTATTAGGAACACCTGTTCCAATTAACGCCACCTACTTTCTAGTAACTTAACTTATTTAAAATTACGAATTATTCCATCATTGTAAACATTATTTGTACAAAATTAAAGTAAGAAGCAACTAAATTTGCCTTTCTGTAAAAAATAATAAAAAAATCACTTGAAATTAACACAGTCTTTCTAATCTGTGGCTAAACCAAAAGAGGAAATGTAAAAATTAATTTGAATATACCCTCCTTTTAAATGAAATGATACAATAAGACAAAATACCACAAAAAACAATATTTTTCAGTTAAATCAAAAAGCTTTAGAGAAGTAAGCTTACAAAAAATGAAAAGTTTATTATGGGAGTTAAAGTGGCGTTGCCGTGCTGGCATGGCCGTGTGGTCTAGACGGCGGTCTGCCGTTGCGGCCAGAGTGCCAGTACCCGGGTTCGAATCCCGGTCGTGGCGTGGATGTTTCACTTTCCTTTCCGATGTTTGTCTGCTTCTTCTCTATCCCTTGTCTCTTCTCTTCCCATCACCCCAGTCACCTGGTCAGTCGGGGTGATTACGACCAGTGTTCCCGCCGTTCTTAGGGGACCGCCTTGCGGACTGACATACAAGGCCGAAATAAATAAAATAAAATAAATAACAGTAGCGTTAAAGCGCTACTGAGCACATGGATCACATGATACACTTGTTTCTCTACAATTTCCGAACTTTAAAAATAACTTTATCTTATCTACATAGACGAATCTTCAAGAATTAAGAAAAAATATAGTTTTATATAATTAATCTTTGCTGAATATAAAAAAAAATCAATATTTTATCTTACCTGGATATAGCAGCCGCCTTTCAGAACAAGTTCTCGATACGAAATAGTCGAAATGTAAGTTACTCGGAAATGTTGGGGGTCTGCTAATAACTCACTTCAACAATAGATGGCATGTCAATGCAAATTACTGTAGTGCAGTATCGCCATCTCTTATGTTCATGAAGAATTAGATAGGTGGCGTTAAAGGTATACATGGCCTTATATGGCTGAGTTACCTTATCGTTTCTTTCAGCAGAAATTTCGGTTTGAAAATAATGTAGGCTTTTGTTTTTTTTAGTCTTTTTTTTCTAATTTAAATTTTAAAAAACAACTAAAAGAAAATAATAAAATGAAATTTCAAGAAGAAATCTATAAACGTTCTTTGATTTAGTTCTGTTTTGATTTTGTAATGAAATTTTGATAATATTATATGAAAAAAAATAGAAATACTGTAGTTAATGCAAAAATTTTAAATATTTTGTGTCTGCTTTATTTAACTTTAACTTAAAGAAAGTTTTTTGTTTCTTAATTTGTAAAGTTTTTATGATTTAATTAATTTTGAGCAATAATAAAACTCATATGTTGATTAAATAATCATATAAAATTAGACATTTCTTGAGTTTACTGTTCTTGTTTTTCCTTTAAAAGAAACTAGATAAAAACATATTCTTAAAATGTCCATATAAGACAAAAGTTTGACTCACTTTGTTTCATATGATGTTTGTTTTGCTTCTAGATTAGCTTTCCATATCTCATTTTTTTTTAAAATCAATTAAAGTTTCTGTAGGTTAAAATCTTAAAATGTTCCATAAATACATTCAAATATAAGTAAAGAAAATAAATGTAGAGAAAATAATTAACATATTTTTCAAAACAAACAAAAATATCAAGATAAAAGAATTTAGTTAACCTGCCAAAAATTCTGATTGATAGAAAATTAGTTGTATCAAAGAAGAGTGAGTCAAAATGCAGAGGAAAAGTTTAGACTAACTTTTCTTTAGTTCTGATGAGGATCTTATTTCGATTCTCCCATGATAGCTCATGAACAAAGGATATAATTTTTATAATTAGTATTATGTCATTTAATGCGCCTTATTTACTGTGTATAAAAATGTGTATATAAAACAAAATAGTCATCCATCCGCCTACATTAATGCTTTGTATTTTAAATCAGCATGGTAATTTAATAATTCAAAATACAATGTTCTTTCGGTTGTTAGTTTTTGTAACAAGTGAACAGATAATGTTCAACTATCGAGAAACAATTCTCGGAAATCACTATAAATTAACCATTATCATTATAAATAACAACAAAAACTTTAAAACATATTTAAATTTCTTTTTCCTGTAACTATTTATGATACCATTATATTCTACTATTCGTAATTTGGGACGAGAAATATAACTTCTTTTACTTTGTGTGTGTTTTTTTTTTTTTAACTTTTCTTTAAACGAAACAAGATAGGGATAGCGATTAGTAAACCAATCACAGTGCTTCGCAACGGCTTCTGAATAACCTTTACTTTAGAATAGACAACATCGGGGTGGTCTAGGAAATGCGCGCGCTAGTCTCTTTGCGACCCCATGCTATCTTAGCCACCCCTATTTATATGGAATAATCATCATTCTTAACTCAAACCTTGTCAATACATTGAATTCCTAATAATGATTTAAAAAAACCTTAAGTTGAGAAACTCTGATTCAAAATGGGGAAAAAAAAATAAATAATAACTTCGGCCCATCATGGGATCTGACTCTCGACCTTAGCGTTATTAGCACGACGCGACGCTCTAACCAACTGAGAAAGCAAAAGCCGTTGCGAAGCATTGTGGGATATGTGTCCACATACAGACAGACAAACCAGGAATATAAAACGTCTTTCAGCAGCCTAAAAGTGTATTCGAGCATTATTTTATTTAATTTATTTCAATTTTGAAAACGTCAAAATCAACCGAAAATTATCTATTTGTCTGAATTTGATATGTGTTGTGAGTGGCAAATCTGACTGAGAATGTTTTTCAAATAAAAGCAGATTCTTTCATCAACAGGATTGAAGAAAGCCAGAGGGAAACAACATGAATCCACAAAACTTAGATTTGCTTTCATAAAAATGTTATAATGTTGTGAGGCTTTATATGTAGTTGAGCATTTTTATACATCTAAAGATACATCGAAAGACAACTTGGAAATTTTTTTTTTTCAAATACTGAATAGAGTTGCTTCAGTATTTGAAAAAAACAAGTAAAAATGTTTTCTTAATTACCGAAATAATATTTGAAAAATTACATTTATAAGCGGTCTGACACTAAAATAAATCAAAAAATAGATCGAAAAAAGAAACTTTTCAAATGTAATTATTTAGGAATTATGTTAATTTGAAATTTAATTTGTTTTTAATTTTAATAAATTTTTTTTATTTTATTTTGTTATTTTTTAATTTTATTTTTGTTTTATTTTGTTATTTTTTATTTTTATTTTTGTTTTATTTTTTTATTTTTATTTTTGTTTTATTTTTTTATTTTTAATTTTATTTTTCTTTTTACTTTCTTTCAATTCTTAAAAGTTTTGAATCTTAAGATTATAAAAATAAATAGAAACTTTACTGTTGTGTTTTATTTTTCATTTCCTAATTGTTAATGGTAAAGAAGAAAGGAAAAAAAAAACAGTTTTTTTTATGATTAAAAAAAGAAAAAAAAATGTTTTTAGTTTTGTTCCTTAAGGCCGTATTACATTTACCATTTCACTCACCATAAATGCAAGCCATAACGCAGGTAATGTAAGGGTAGATGGCGAGTGATTAGTGTACCGCTTTACACTTACCATAATGCCTTCCATCACACGGAACATTTACACTTCTCAATTGTCATCATGCCTACGTTTTATTTACGAAAAAAAATAGCTTGATTTATATAAAAACCATTTAGTCATTGCATCGGATAGGTGAAAGAATGTTTGTAATTAATTAAAATAGGAAATATTCATGTGGTTTTTCATCATTTTGTGTTTCTTTATTTTCAGTTTCGATAAATTAGTTTCGATAAATAATTCAGTCTCGTTAAATCTCGATCAACGACGATATCTTTTCGAGATCTCGGATCGCTGTCGATTCGAATTTTCAAGCCGAAATTCTGAAATGATTTTAATTAATAGTAACATTTTATGAAAGCATCCACGAAAACCTAAGGAAAAGATGCCCTCCGATCGTGAAAATCAATTTTGTAATCGGTAATTTCGAATAAATAGATACAAATTGATTGGACTTCCAAGTTCTACAATTCGTCACCAGGAGCGCTAGAGTCGATGTCCAGCCATCTGATATCGCGCTATTTCTTCAAAGATAGCCCAACCTCTATGTCTCACTGTCTCCTCTCGCCATGTGATGGCGAGGTGTTGGAGAGTGAAATGGTAAATGTAATACGGCCTTTATGTCTTAATTCAAATTACATGAGTCTTTACAAATGCATATTCGTGGGACTTCACCCAATCATCCAGCCAGTTTCGTGAACATTACCCCGATCAGGACTAGTATTTATCCTGCCGATTGGTTTCCGTCCTTGCAGCCTTCAGCCATTCCTATGTGGTTTTCGCCACTAGTGCTGTTTTATCATGACACGAGCATGCAAGAGATGCCTCAAGACCGTTACTTTCTGTTTAAGTTTATGTATTAATACCTGGACTTTTTCCTATAATGCCACTTGATAATACCGTCTCTCGAAAGTGAAACTAATCG
>JAFIDM010078612.1:0-17325 GCA_023159025.1 Thereuonema tuberculata | reverse complement strand
TTATTCCTCACTATCTAGCGTGAGGAAGATTCCTCTCGGGACAGAAACCGGTCCTATTTTATGTATAATCTATGTGTGATAAGGATAAGGATAAGGATATATAGAGGGTAGGCTATTTGCCGTTTGGTCACTCAGACCACATGTTTGGGTCCATTGTGTCCCCTCATAAAACATTGATGACGTCAATGATTATTCTTCAACATAAGGTTTAGTTTCTGTGGTCATAAAGAGTCCTGTTGACTTACAGAAAGATAAAATGATCTTAATATTAAAAGTGGAGATGTTTTCAGTGGTAAGACGAATTCTACCAAAGATCTCCCATCTGTTCCTAGCTAGAGCTGGACAGAAACATAGAATGTGTTCAGGAGTTTCCTGATCCATTCCACATTTCCTACATAAATTGCTTAGGGAAATGCCTAGAATATGTAGGTGTCTGTTAAGAGTACAGTGTCCTGTGAGAACTCCTGTAATCATCTTACAATGTTTCCTGTCTAACTTTAGGATTGACATTGCAAGGTGATGGTCAGGCCTTTTAATAAACAACTTGGCCTGCCTCATACCATGCGAGGCAATCCAATGTCTATGGAACTGTTTTCCCAGGACAGTTCCTAGTAATCGTTTGCCTAGAACGAACGAGAAACCTAGGAAGGGTTCCGGGCCAATCGGAATCAAAGATGAACCCCTTTTGGCCAACAGGTCCGCTTTCTCGTTTCCATCAATGCCTAAGTGCCCAGGAACCCAGAACAGATTAACCAAATTTGTCCTGGCTAGGCAGGATAGCGCCTCCCTACATTCAGCAACGAGTTGAGAGGAGCAAACAGAACTGCTCAGAGCATGCAAAGCTGCTTGACTATCTGAGCAGATATAAATAGTCCTATTGACATAATGACGGTTGAGGTTTTCATATGCACAGAAGAGAATAGCATATACCTCGGCCTGAAATACTGTGCAGTGGATCCCGAGGGCTTGGAAAAAGCTAACCTTTTGTCTCAGCCCATATATTCCGGCTCCCGTCTTGTTTCCAATCCTGGATCCATCCGTGAACCAGACAATATTCCAAGGGGGTAAAAGATCATGTCCTTTAGCAAGCCATTCTTCCCTGCTAGGAAAGTGAATGGCATAGTTAGGTATCATGTTGAAATAGGAAGTCAAAGCAGTTCTGAGAGAGAGCATGGGACAGGGGTCTTGTGCTTCTCTCCAGATACTGGAATGATAAGAGGTGTTATTATACCATTTGCCTTGATTTACCAACCTAAAGGCGGTTTTTCTGGCTTGATGCTCGATAAAGAGATAGAGAGGAGGCAGATCCAAAATTGCCTCCAGGGCGGCTGTAGGTGCCGTCTTTAAAGATCTGGTGATCCCTAAACAGGCTAGATGCTGTAGTCTGCTTAAGAGCATCCTAACAGTCTTCAACCTTGTTCTGGTCCACCAGACAATAGCTGCGTAACTTAATGCAGTTCTAACCAGGGTCACATACAGCCAATAGATAACCTTTGGCTGAAGACCCCATGAACATCCAAAAGTCCTTCTGCACATCCAAAAGGTGGCAATGGATTTCTTGATCTTTGAATGTAAATGTTCTTTCCAGGTCAGTTTGGAGTCAAGAATAACTCCAAGATACTTGGCACTTTTGGAAAGATCAATTTGTTTGTAAATAGGTTTAAATTCGGAGTTTTCCCTATCTTTCGTTTCCTAGTAAAGTTTACAAGAGTAGCTTTGCTAGGATTGACCTTAAGATCAATACTGCAGCACCAGGCCTGTATACAGCTAAGAGCCCTTTGCATGAGCTCAAAGACTGTACCAGGATCTAGGCCACAAATAAGGATAACAAGGTCATCAGCATAGGCTTGGGAGTATAAACCAAGTTTCTGAAGTTCCTCAAGAAGAGAGTCCATCACCAGACACCAAAGCAGTGGCGAGATAACCCCTCCCTGAGGACATCCTCTCATAGCCTTAGTTGAAATAGTGTTGCCAGAAAGGTGTACACAAATGGTGCGAGTTAAAAGCATATTCTTAATCCATCTAATAATAGATGAATCAATACCATGCTGTTCAGCTGCATTACAAATGGAGTCATAAGAAGTATGATCAAATGCTCCTTCTATATCTAGAAAGGCGCCAAGAGCCATCTGCTCATGAGACAGAGAACGTTCTATCCTATGTACCAGATGGTGTAAGCCTGTTTCGGAAGAAAGTCCTTTCTGATAGGCATATTGCCTGCAGTGTAGTGGATATTTTAGAAGAACTACATCCCTTAAATATCGATCAACCAATCTTTCCAGAGTCTTCAAAAGAAACGAAGAGAGGCTGAAGGATGAAGAGAGGCTGAAGAGATGGTCTGAAGGATTTGGCAGAGGTGTAGTCAGACCTTCCTGCCTTAGGAATAAAAACAACTCTTGTCTTCCTCCAGTTCATAGGAATATAACCCAGTGCCAGACAAGAGCGATAGATATGTACAAGGGGAGATACAATAATTTCCATTCCATTTGAAAGAAGGGCTGGAAAAATCTCATCCTCTCCTGCTGCTTTGAAAGGTTTAAAGCTAGCGATAGCTTGTTTAACCTTTTCATAAGAACCAATGCTTTTGGCAAGAGAAAAATCCTTGCTCAAAGTTGCATGTTGAAAGGAGACTTCAGATGCTCTCGAGTCCGGGAAGTGAAACTCCAATAGGTGTCTAAAAGCCTCTTCCTCAGAAGATGCATAGACCCCACTGGGCAGTAACAACGATCCCAGTTTCGTCTCAGAGTTTTTACGATAAAGCCTTGGTGAGCCTTGTGACCACAGGCAAAGATCCTATGTTGTCACAAAAAGCTCTCCAGGATGTTCTTTTAGAGTGCCTAATGGCACGTTTATATTTGTTTTGAGATTCTTTGTAAGAATCCCAAGCTTGCGTGGTACTTGTAAGTTTTGCTTTGTTGAGCAATTTACGGGTCTTAGACCGGAGTCTATCCAAGAATGGATTCCACCAGGTAACATTGTTCCTTCGTTTACTACGAAGTGGACAGTTCTACTGATAAGCAGATATGAGGGCATTTGAAAGAAAGCAAACAGAGTTTTCTATGCCAAACTCATCACGGTAAAGAGCAGGAAAACCTGCCATGTTACTTTTAAGATCTTCCTTATAGAAAGCCCAGTTCGTAAGTCTTAGGTTTCTAAACAATTCTTCGCTGAGCACCTCCGCACTCAAAGAAAAAAGAATATGACTGTGGTCCGACAAGGAGATCTCTTGGGAGACCCTCCAGTTGCGTACCTCAGTCCTAAGACCTGTGGAAGCAAGGGTGAGGTCCAAAACTACTTCCCTATATGGGGTAAAGAACGTGGGAACTGAACCAACATTTAAGATGTCCAGATCAGTGGAAGATAGGAACTCTAGCAAGGCCTTCCCTCTGGTGTTGATATCGCTACTACCCCACACAGTGTGGTAGGAGTTTGCGTCACATCCCAGAAGAAGGGGCAGTCCAGAGTTCATACAGTAAGAAGCCAATTTCTTTACCTCCAGCGGAGGCGGATCAGAGTTTGGCTCATGAGCAAAGTAAGCAGATGCAACAACAATGTCGCATCTGTTGTTTCTTGGAAATCTGATTGCAACCAGATCCCTGGTACAGAATTCCGGGAGGAGGAAAACATTCCTGTGCTTGGTAAAAATACAAACACATGTAGTGGTCAGTGAGCATTGAAGCAATGATCCTCCACATCCTCCCAGTCCTCTAACTTTATCCTTATAGAGCCAGGGTTCTTGAATAAGGACAAAGTCAAGCTCGAGCTCTGTGATTTTTTTGGAAAGAACCGCAGTAGCCGCTGAACAGTGCTGAAGATTTATCTGTAAAAAAGAAAAAGAACAAGACATAATTTAAAGCACGTTGCCCTGGATAGGGATGTCTTTTGAGGTCTCTTCTTCAGAGCCCTCCATTGTTATAATATTAATTTCCATACAAGAAGGAAGTATTGAGGAAGCAAACAGTCACCCTGCGGAGAGCCCCCTTGCGCAGGGAAGGCCCTTTTTTTTTATTTACCCCAGGATTCGGCCTGGTTTCCCAGAGGCACCGTTGAAGACACTTTAACCCCAGTGCCATCCATCCATCCCCACGGTTCGTTTGACACCTTAGATTGGGGGGGGGGAGTCTGGTTCGGGGTGCAGAGCACTACCTCGCCTCACACAGTGTCCTCGGACCCCGCGGAGACGAAGATTTCCACTATCCACCACCCGTGGACCCGCCAGGTTGCTGACATCCCGAAGCTCCCGGGTACAGTCCAATGACTTTCACCCGGCCTGGAATCTATGTGTGAGGAATTAAATTGTTTATTTAAGCAGATGCATGAGCTTCGCCACTTTATTTATATAGATCTTAACAAAATTCGCAAAAGTCACCAAAGTGTTGCAACATATTTGTCAGAATAAACTAAAAAAACTGAATATTTAGTTTGTTATTCTGAAGAAAGTTTACGAATAGTGAACTAAACAAACCAAGAACTCTTATTATTTTTAACTTCCTTTAAAACGGTAATCGATCAAATCCATACATTTATCTTAGAATAAACGATGAGTAAATTTATACATTGTTATGTTAATGTAGTCTTAATAGACCCGGCATGGAGTTTGTAAGGAATCCTCAATAACATTAATCCTTCACTGTGCGCTATAAATCTATAGTTTCTTTTTTACTTATTGAATAAATAACTATAACAAATGGTAGCTTAATAGTACGATACATGGTTCAAGAGGGATACCCTATTGATTTTGCTATTTATTAGATCCATGTACCAGAAGCTTAGGAAGAGAAACTATTTTTTTATATTCTCATTACAAAGCTGTTAAAATATACTTTCGCTTTTTTTTACAATTTTTATTATTAATTCCAATAATGAGCTAGATTTGTTTCTCTTGAAGAAAACAGTTTATCATAAAAGAAATTATTATACGAAAATAATTCATTGTCTAAAAAGATCTCATTAATTCAGGAACGTAAATTATTTTGGATTTGATGAAAGGTTTTGTTTCAGAAATAAAACCTTCAAATAATATGAAGTCCTAAGAAAAAATTTGGTGTCTCGCTAAATTTATAGATAAAAACAAGTAAAAAAAATTGTTTTTAATGTTTAAAATTAATGCGATCCATTAAAACCTAGACTTCACCTAAGAAGCGTTGGAGGGTTATCCGGAACTATCTACCGGAACTGTCCACCGGAACTGTCTATGGGAACTGTCCATCAACTTGAAATTTGGATATGCTTTAGTTTAGAGTGTCTATTATAGAATGATATTACTTTATTCGGAATTTTTTTAATTTCTGCCTATCGAGTGCGTCCGCAAACTGCTATAGATACGGTAGAATAAAAATATAGATTGTACATTAGACATTCTAAACTAAAGCATATCCAAATTTCAAGTTAATCGGGTCAGTAATTGTCGAACAAAAAAATTCCCAAACTTGAGGAAACAAACAGTCGACTCTGTTCCGGATAGGCAGAAATGGTGTTTGGGCCTTTGAACACTATGGTGAAGATCTGACCTTTAGTTCGGGAGTTGTTACGGGGAGTTGTTACATTATGAACTTTGTCAGAAAATGAAGGAAATCTGCATAACTTTCTTAATGCATTTTGTTTAAACCTGCACAAATTATTGGATTACTAGAAGTATTACTATGCATTGTTAGAGAGAAAATCATTGTTTCACTTTTGGTAGAGAAATTTCCGTCCCATTCATGCCCCTATTTCTCAACGGAAAACTAGAGGAGACAAAAGAAATCCAATACAAAAACCAGATCGTCTCTTGTATTAAATATACACGCCAAGTTTAAAGAAGAAACTCTCAGGTCGAATGATGTTAAGAGGAGTGCATACATACACACAGACACATTGGTTTTATGAGCCTTCCTTTCATAGAAAATAGACAAAAAAAATAGAGATTTTTTTTTTTTACAAAAGTAACATTTATAGTTAACTACAGTACTTAATAGCTATTTCAACAGAATCTTAATTAATTAACAAATTAAAACAATAGAATCATGTTCATGTGAAGCGGAGCCCTTCTACAGTCAAATGAAACAACTAACGCGATAATCAGATTAAAGAGATTTTTAAAAAGTAACATAGGAAATATATACAATTGAGACACACAATTAATATTTATAATTAAAACAATTTTTTAAAATAGTTAAAAATTAAAAATTATTTAAAAAAAATTATGTACAATACATCCTAGGACGGTTTCGAGGAAGTCATAGGTTCCCCATCATCAGCCAGATCTTCAACAAAGATCATAATATTTATATAATATATATTAGATAGATAGATATGTATTCGGAAACAAGAGAGTGATATGGAACAGGAAGTTCAAATTATATATTTTTTATATATTTTCATTGAATGAAACTCATGTTAAAATTTTAATAAGATTACAGACTGAATGACTGAATTGACATGGAATGGCCCAATACTACCTGTTCCTTAACTTTCGTTGTTATTAGTATCAGTTCAAACACTAACATTTCAAGTAAATTCCTCACAAAACATTCTAGTTTTCAGAGCACTTATATTTTTAGATCTCTTTTTTTGTTTTTGTTTTGAAACAATTCGAACTGAAATAGATAAACGTTTAAGCAGTCAAACTTAGCAATTATTAATAAACAAAAGTGAAGTGTAAGGTTTAAATGATGATTTAAAAACCATTTTTCGATATTGTCTTAGATTAATGAAGTGCTATACAGGATGATTCAAAATTCCCTGTACAAACTTTAAAGATAGGTCAGGGATACAAAAACAAACCGTATTCGTAGTGGTACGTATGTTCTCAAACGCCATCCCTAGAGGGCGCTATTTGGCAGCACATTAGTTAGGCAGTGTGAGACATCATTTGAGACGTTGACTTTGTACGAGTAGGATGTATCGCTTCACTAATGCTCAGTGGGCAGATATGCACCTAATCTATGGAGCAACGAACGTAAACGGAAGAGCCGCTATATGACTATATTGTGGACGATTCCCAACAGACGTTTATACATTTACACCAGAGACTGTATGAAATTGGATCATTCGACGGAAACAGTCATAATTGTGGTCGGCAACAATCGAGGCTCACACCTGCCATGAGATCTTACACCGAATTGAACGCAATCCAGATACAAGGAAACATACATCGACCTTGTGAGGCGTGTATTACTTTGGTGAAAGGAACTTTAAGCACCTTCTGTGAACCTGTAAGTGTACACCTTACTGTCATATTGTAAACAGTTAATAAAGATGTCTACCCAACTGTTTGTTGTCTTTTATTAACCTTAGTGTTCCTTGGAGCACATTCGGATGGCGTTTGCGGACAATGTTTCATTATGAATACGGTTTGTTTTTGTATTCCTGACCTGCCTTTAAAGTTTGTACAGAATTTTGAATCCCACAATATACTTAACTAACACTGAATAATTTCATGCTTGCACATTTACATTTTATAGTTTCCGAATAAATTTCTCTGCTGTCTTTACAAAAAATTATTTACATTTTAAACCATTCTTTGTATTTACATTTTTATAATAACTGCATTAGTTTTTTAATTGACTGCCATTGCTACGTTTTTTGCATCAACAAACACCATTTTATAATAGAAATTTTAAGGATATTATATTTTGAGGAAGTGATTTAAACATGAAATTCTAAGGTTAAAAGAACTATTTTTAATAAAACTTTATCATTGAATTCTTTCTTAGGGAGCGTCTCACACTTGAAAGCGTTGTTGAGGTTTACGAAGGAGTGAAAGAGCAGATGAAAGGCTTCGTTTCCAATGGTCTAGAAAGTTCTTCGGAGGAATCAACGGACGACGACGAAGCAACGCCACCACAACATCAGCCTGGAGACACCTCCAATGAAACAGTGGAACCGTCCAGGGTCTCAGTTCAGTGGTGGGAGGAATTTCTAAGCGCCTTGAAAAGCCTCAGTGACGTTGATACCTACCTGGACATTGACTTCAAAAACTTCCTACAGGATTCATGGCAGTGGATATCAGAAGAAGTTGCAAGCATATCGGAAGGTATTTAAAGTTGCAATTAATACTTACATTGGACTAATTAGAATAACTGGTAGATAGGTAAGTAGATAGATATGCAAATGCTAGCCTCTGTGCTCTACCTCTCAAAACAACGAAACTTCGAAGCAAAAATAAAAAACATTTTTTTTCCCCAGGATGCCTCCTGGAGATCTAACATGCCCTCTTGAGACACAGCTAAGTGTCACTGAAGGTAATTGTAATTGGCCCATGTTCACTCGTTGCTCTTCTGTTGCTGGGATGAGATACTGCACATTCTAGTTCACTTTAAGTTCAACGGAAGATGATTTTGTAGCCAGTTAATGTAACAAATAACTGCACTTAATAGTAAAGGGATTTACAGATTTTTTTTTTCAATTTGAAGCATCTTGAAAAGGCGTAAATCTAAGTTGATTTAATCTAATGTAGATATGTAAACCATCAAAATTAGAAAGCATCAAGGAAATTACTGCTAAATATTAAAATTAAAAAGATAGAATTGAGGACTTATAATGCTCATGCGCGGCTGATACCACCTCGGTGATACAGCAGGGACATGAAGTAATTATAGTCCGTCTAAGTCAGCAAGGCAGTCCCTTCAGGCGTTGGGACAGTGAACTTGAAAAAATAGGGGTGAAAGGGTATCAGGTAAGTGGGAGTAGGGAGAAAGGATTAAGCACAATTGGGGTGGACTTTTGTGTGGACTGAGATTAGAAGGGATTCTAGGATATTAACAAACGCAACAGTACAGTTCCTCATCAACATTAAATAATATTTGCAATTCGAGTGATGTATTCTTTTTAAAAATTAAAGCTAAAATAATCATTAATTACGTTAGCTATCAATTGTTCTTTAATATTTTTTAGTTTACTATAATCGTATGTATTCTAGTTGACTGAATAATTTATTACTTAATTTAATTTTGTAATTTATAGCCATAATTATTATTAAGCTTCATTTATTTCGAATTCACAATATCGGTCTTAAAAATTACTGTAACTTATTTGAAGAAAAACATTTACAAAGATTTCTTTGTAAATTTGATTATTTCTTTAAATATTTTTAATAATTAACCAAGTAAATAAATAAATAAATAAATAAATAAATAAGATATTATTAGTTATATTGTTGTGGAATTAAAAAAAAGTCTTATGTGATCTTTTTTTTAGTATTTTGGAGAATTCAAATTCTTCGGAAATGAGTCATTTAGATCCCTTCTAATCTCAGTCCACAGAAAAGTCCACCCTCACTGGTTACACTACTTAATCCTTTCTCCTTACTCCCTCTTACCTGATACCCTTTCACCCCTATTTTTTCAAGTTCTCTGTCCGAACGCCTGAAGGGACTGCCTTGCTGACTTAGACGGACTATAATGTTTATCTTGTTACGTTTAAATTTGTCTCCCTCCTGAACAATTATCCTTTAGGTCAGTTTCGTGACGCGGGTGCTGCTTGCTCTGGGTGCTCCCATTCACAGATGATTATAATAAGGATATATCCTACGAATGTAAACATTATATAATAGTAAACAGACTCGGCATTATATTAAGATATAGAATTACATGTTTAACATTAGGATGCACTATATTTTTAAGCCGAAACAAATACAAACACATTTATATAAAATGGATACGTACAGTAAGATCCAAGTAGAGCCTACAGAGAAAATGTTATGCAAAAATATGTGAACTTTGAATGTAAAGAACGGAAAAAAATGTTAATGATTAGCTAAGCAGAAATAAAAAGAAAAATAAAGACTGACTTACAAAGATTGTTCCAAGTTTTATGTCGGGGAGGGGGGGGGATTGCTGTGAATTTTGAATAAAATCTTTAATATTGTTTACTTGATAAAATTAGGAAATACTAACTAATACTATATAATTAATACTTATTAAAGGAATTTCAATTGTATGTTTATTTATTTTAAATTAATAGATTTCATAGAGATCTTCGACCAAACAGTCACTTCTGTAGCAGATTGCATTGGCAGCGTGGAGATGGAATATGTCTCTTATTTCGTGAGTTTGACGGACTGGTTGTCTGACTCTGTTGATGCTGTCTCAAAGCTGGATTTGTGGCAGGAAATTCCAAAACATGTTAATGAAGTCATATCAACTTTTACCAAAGTAAGAAAAACATTTTTGGATATAAATTGATTGAAATAACTGAACATCTTATCAGTATTTGATAAATATTGCTTTTTTTGTGATTAAATTAAAAATATATTTGAATTCCTTACAGTTGTTTCAGTCTTTTGGTCACCTG
Source organism: Thereuonema tuberculata (assembly GCA_023159025.1). Taxonomy (NCBI): domain Eukaryota; kingdom Metazoa; phylum Arthropoda; class Chilopoda; order Scutigeromorpha; family Scutigeridae; genus Thereuonema; species Thereuonema tuberculata. The sequence continues at coordinate 7,050 of JAFIDM010078612.1, read as the reverse complement.
ACACACATTGGAAGCGAACAGAGTTCAGTAACTTGGTTCGAAACAGACAATCAGGACAGGAATTGCAATGAATGTAGCGAAATCATCAAAGAGATGGAGGAAGAACTAAACAAGGTAGGGGAACCTTAGGATGTTTATATTTCGGTTTGGTATTTAGCCTTTGCTTGTCAGTAACTGTATGATTCATAATAATCAACACAATAATCAGCCTTTAAGGTTGTAAAATTTACACCAATTGAGAATAATTCTATAATTGGGAAAATAATGGATGAAACCTGAAAACGGCTCAATCTGCAACGGTGAAACTTTTTAAAAAAATTTCAACCCATTGAATTCAAAACAGAGTCTTTTGTTTTAGATTGCGGATAGAAAAGAATTTTTGTTGCTTGATAAATAACAAGCGAAAAACACCTTAAAGAAATACTAAAAATTATTTATAAATTATTACTTCCACTGAAATATCCCGTGGACTTCATCTGATGTAAAACATATTCGAATAAAAATAATAAATATTTCATTAAAATTAGCAAATAAAGAAACCAAGATGACCTTTATATTTTTTATTTTTTAGATCGACAAATAAAAGAAAATAATATCATTAAAGTATGATTTTTTTTCTTATTTTAGACTTTAAGGTTTTTTCAAAGTGAGTCCACACTGAAGTACCATCTGCAAAAAACAATGCTTCGGGTACGAGATCACTTCCGGTCTTCCTCTGGGAATCTGACTTACGACCTGAATAAGGGACGGATAGAGTATTCGCTTCCCTTGCTAATACCTGTCTGTTCTCTAAAGGACTTCGTCAGTGTAGTTTTAGGAAATTCATCACTAGAAAAATCACATATTCATGACTATTTCTCTTGGAGAAACCTAATTCAACAGACAATAATCAACACTTCGTCCATTAAAGGTAAGACCTTTTGCATCAGTTTGAAGTTATTTTAAGATCAGTTCTACGTGATGAAAAGTTGGAATAAGTATTTTATTGCTTTGTTTGCAAGATATTATGATAATGTAGATGACTTTATAAAAAAAAATAACTGGAAACAATAAATGCCAATAAAACTCCAAGCATTAGTGACAGAAAACCACTGGCTAATTTTTATATAATTCAAAATCATCATTATATAACCGTTCCTTATTTTTTAAGATGCTATTTAATATTCGCGTCTTTGAAAAGTAACTTTTCTTTATTTATGTAATTTCAAAAACTAAGAACTGAAACCTTCCACTCCTCTTTGAAAATAAAAATACGTTTTCAAAGGAATCCTACAAGGCTTTAGCGTTGGCCCTTCTTTTCTTCATCGAAATTATTAATGGAATTGCTTTCGAAAGACTTCAATAAATAACATTAAAAGGACAGAAATATCCAAGCAGCCTTGGTTTCAAGTAATCTTTTAAGTATTTATTTCCACTTTCAAAACATAGACAATATCCTAGGTTCAGAAGACACTCGAACATTGGTCGTTGATAAACGAGACTAAAGACTTACCATTTGACCACTAACCCTTCTTTTAACTATTGAATTAATTCAAGTACCGTTTCTAGAGATATTGAAATAAATAATATGAAAAGGATAGTAATATCCAAGCAATTTTTATTAAAATAATCTCACAGTTACTTAAGAATTTATTTCAACTTCAAAACATAAGATGAAAGTCTTGGAAAGGAATCGAACGCTGAATCTTTCATTTTCAAGATCAACGTCTTATCTTGTAGCTACAAAGTCTCCGTATTTCCAATTAGAATACAGCTCTTATCGAGATACTTAAAACAATAATATGGAAAGGATCGTGACATAAAAACAGCTTTGATTTGAAGTAACATTATTATTTTAACAAGTAACATTTTTTAAAAGGATGAAACCAGTAGTGATTTAAGAATTCCCTTCCATATGAACACAAAACAAAACAATATCTAGGTTAAGAAGGGAATGAAATCATTCATCTTTGGTTTACAAGCATTAATATTATGTTTCTATTTTGTAACTCGATAAACCTTAGATATCAACTTAATATCTAGATCGGAGAATATAAGACTTCTCACCCCCTTCTGCCCTCCTCCACACCCCTATCACTTCAAACCTTCCCCATTTGGTAAAAAAAAAAATCACGTGATGATTACAAAGTAATGTTACGTTCTGATTTACCTGAAAGTTAAGTATCCTTCAATAAATTCAATGATATTTCGTGTTTCCAACTAAAGCGGATTAAGAGGTATGCGTAACCTTCAAGAAAGTTTGGCCCCCTGTTTATACCCCTTATTCCGGATCCGGGTTTTTGTTGCTCTTAAATTAAGAATATTTAATTAATTAAACACAATTTAAGAAGAAATTATTGACTTCTAATAATAAAAAAAGAAAAGAAAATTCATTATCATAAAGAGAGAAGTTAAATAAAAAACAGGGGAAAAAAAGGAAAAAAAGAAATGAAATACGGAAAAAAAATTATTTTGACTCCAAACAAATTTGAACCCGTAAACAATACCTCCAAAGCCCAGATCTTCATTTAACGTGTGATTAACATCTATACCATAAAACAAGGTAGCACACTTTTGTAATATTAAGATTAATATATTGGGTTGGCCAAAAAGTTCGTTCGGTTTTTTTTACGTACGTTGGCTTTAGTAGCGCTTAGGTGTCTTTAACGTCACCATTCGACACCATTTTGTTAGATTGTATTACGACAGCTATCATATCAGCGTGCATTTAAAACAAAAGCTGATCAAAATTAGTGAATTTTGTGTCGCCAGTTTAGTATTGAAGATGGAAGACAATAAGCCCGCAAGACCTTGTTTCTTTGATGACCAGGCAAAAACTGTTTCAGCTTGTCTGGGAAGTTCTGATTCATCCTCCATATACACCATACATTGCACCTACGGATTTCCATTTATTTCGGTCTCTATAAAATTCTCTTAATGGAAAAATTCCCTGGAAGACACCAAAGGCACCTGGAACATTTTTTAGCTCAAAAAGATAAAAAAGTTTTGGAAAGATGGAATTATGAAGTTAACCTGAAATACGGCAGAAGGTAGTGGAACAAACTATGAATTATTTGTTGAATAAAAGTATTTAATTCATGACAAACATCAAAGATGGACCCAAATTCCTGGAAACCGAAATAGGACGAATCGAAAGGGTCAAGAAGTTCAAGTATCTGGGTGAGACCATACAGGAAAATGGATTAGAAAAAAAACACTGTGACAGACCGGATCTAAAAAATGGAGAGAGCATATGGGTTGACAAAAAATATCTACAATAAGAAGTGTTTATCCTAGAATTCCAAAATAACACATTACAATACTGTGGCCAAAACAGAATGTCTGTATGCTAGTGAATGGCTGGCCTTGAACTACAAGCTGGAGAAACTAGAGGTCTTGGAAGAATCCTCAAAAAATTATGGGTGCTGTTCAGACTGAAAATGGGTGGAAATTTAGGAGTAACAAAGAAGTTTACCAGAAGGTGGAAAGAATCTCGGAGACCAGGAAGAAGAGAATGCTGACGTTCCTCGGACATTTGTATGGAATGAATGAGAATAGACTTACTAAACAGATACTTGAATTCTATTGGAGAAAGAAGACCACTATAGCGTGGATTAAGAAGTAAAGAGGATATGGAAATATTAAACATCTCAGAGGTCGAAATGTTAGACAGAAATACATTTAGAAATATAGTGAAAAATTTGGAAGTGTTTCAAGCCGCAGGACGAGTCATGAAGACCGGAAGAGCCTGGACTGAAGATCAACGGAAGCAGGCCAGTGAACACATGAAGGAGTATTGGAGACAGAGAAAGCTTCACACAGGGAAGAGTCATGAAGATCGGAAGAGCCTGGACTGAAGATCAACGGAAGCAGGCCAGTGAACGCATGAAGGAGTATTGGAGACAGAGAAAGCTTCACACAGGGAAGAGGAAGTTGTAGCGTGATCTTAAGTGTTCAATTCGCTTGTAAAAAAAGTATTTAATGAAAAATGTGTTTTTTATTTTTACGTAAAAACCGAACGAACTTTTTGGCCAACCCAATATATTATTAAGTAAGTAAAAGAAAATCCGCACCTGAATAGGAGAAAAGGAGAAATTGCCTTTCTAATTTTAGATTATGGGGAGGAGTTGGGAACGGCCGTTTCGTCCTTCAACGGACTCATCAGCCCAACCCAGCCTCAACCCTAACCAAAATCAGAAAGGCAAGATCTCCTTGGTGAAAACCACTGTCAACCTGGCAGTTGAGTCCGTTGAAGGACGAAACGGCCGTTCCCAACTCCTCCCAATAATCTAAAATTAGAAAGGTAATTTCTCCTTTTCTCCTATTCAGGTGCGGATTTTCTTTTACTTAGTTATTTTACCGCACGTTAAGCTTTATTTTAATACCAATATATTATTAACAGTCATTGTTCGAAAAAGTTACTAATATATATTAATCTTAATATTACAAAAGTGTGCGACCTGGTTTTACTGTATAACTATTAGAAAGACCCATTCATCGCTTGGGTTACAAAAAACAAATGTTCTGATGTGGATGATAAAGAAATTTGCAATTGCGAGATTACTTGGAACTTTCCCGGTTGGTAGAAAAAGAAATAACTCAAAAGGTCTGATCTCATTACAAATCTATTTCTCTCCCGAAAACCCCGTAGAAGTATTCTTCAACCATGTTTGCCCATCCATTCACCGTCCTCTCACCCAAGTTCCAGTTTATTTTGAAACTCGAGATCCGATCAGTCAGCCAGGTACTAAAGGCATCGCTGCAGTCATTTCCTTCAACTGTTCTCTTCAACTCGTAATAACTTCGAAATTGCGTTACCCTTTTCTCTTTCCTCTAAACATTTTCTTCTAGCTCTTCCTCTGTGCTTTTTTCCTATAATTTTTCCTTCCAGGAAAGAACTGTTCATCTAATCACATGGCCAAAACATTTTCTTTTCTTTTCTCAATTTCCTGTCTTACTTCGTTCTGCCACTTCTTCCAAAGCCTCTTGATTCGTTTTTTTATCTGTTCAATTAGTTTTTATCACCATCCTTTCCGCTGACTGTAGATGGATTAATCTCTTGTTTTCCTGTCGTCCAGGTTTCACCTAACATACATCAAGATGTTTCACAAAAATGTTTTCGAGAAATCCTTTTAAATTTCAATATCCAGACGATTTGAAGTCAATACACTTGAAACGGTTGTTCATAATAGCTATCCTTCTTTTTATTTCCTCTTCTATTGTCTTCTGTAATAAAACTTCCCAAGTAGCAAAATTTAGATACTTGTTCCATAACATTTAAACCATATCCTTATATTTGCTTTCGTTTTCTCATTACTTTTTTCAACTACCATTACTTTACTCTTTTTAATATTTATTTTCAAACCCCATTTTTACAATATTCTATGTAGCATTCTATTCATATCTTTTTCTGAATTTCCCATTACGACAACATCATCTAATTCAGTTTTCTCTTTTCCCATTTATACTAATTCCTTTAGTCTGAGCCTTCATACTTTGTATAACTTCCTCAATATACATATTAATTAAATATGGAGAAAGTGGACATCCCTGTCTCACTCCTTTCTTAATTTTGCTTTCGCCGTTACCCCATTGCAGTTTTTAATGGTACTTTGGTCCGTACATAGTTGGAAAATAAATCTTCGTTCTTTCCAGTCCAAACCCTTTTCCTTCGTAATTCTAAACAAGTATTCCCATTTCACCGTATCAAATGCTTTCTCTATATCTATAAATGTAAGGTATACGTTTCTGTACATTTCCAAACTTCTTTCAAGAATCATTCTCAAAGCACAAATCGCTTCCCTAGATCCTCTTCCGCACGAAAGCCAAATTGATCCTCATCTAAAAATTCTTTCCTTTTATTCTGTTTTTCACTGTATGTAAAACAATGATAGAGGCAATGTGATAACAGTGATATTGTTCTATAATTGGATCAATCTAACGTCTTTTTTTTTTGGCAATGTTCTACTTTTCACAAAATCATCTGGTAATTAACCCAATTCTTAACATTCCTTAATTATATTAAACAATTGTTTTTTCACTACATTTCCTGCATTTTTAAAAGTTCTATAGATATGCTATCAATTCCTGTAGCTTTTCCCTGTTTCACTTTTTGAAGGGCCTGTTCAAATTCTTCTGCCATTATTGGTGGATCAAAATTATCTTTTCCGACTGCACGATTTATACTTTCAATAAAATCCTTGCCCCGAAAATAATGTAATCCACTGCTCTTGATTACAAACTTTGTTTATTACTAAAAAACTCCATAATTTAACAAGCGATATTACACAAGGTAATAATCTTTCCCTGCTTCTTCAGGCTACATTTTGAAAAAAATTAAAACCAAGGCAGTTGTAACAAAAGAATAAGTCCTTTATAATTACAACAAAAGAATAAGGTTCATAGTATACTACATTATTATTCAATGTGGATAAAACAAACAATAAATTTAAAAAAACAGACTCATTATTCAACCGTTATTCTGATAAAAAGTTAAAATAAACACTCATTTACCAGACTATTATAAAACAATTATCCTGATAAAATTTAAAATAAATGATTATGCATCTTTACAATACTTTTGACAATTTAAATTATTAACTTATTAATTTCAAGTCATTTCTGTTATTAATATAGTCACGGTTATGCTTCCTGAATATTGAAATATTCAAGAGATAATGTGAAAATTAAATTAATCAACGGTCTGTTGTAAAAACGAATATTATTACAGTTACATAAAAAGTAGCTTTCAGGTTCGAAAAAAAGACCCTAGGCTTAGCAGGGAATCGAATCCTGAATCTTTGGTTTACAAGACCAACGCCTTACCATTTGGCCACTAAGCCTTCATATTTATATTTACATGAACAATGGTAGTTATTATTGAAATATTCAAGAGATAATGTGAAAATTAAATTAATGAACGGTCTGTTGTAAAAACGAATATTATTACAGTTACATAAAAAGTAGCTTTCAGTTTCGAAAAAAAGATCCTAGGCTTAGCAGGGAATCGAACCCTGAATCTTTGGATTACAAGACCAACGCCTTACCATTTGGCCACTAAGCCTTCATATT
>JAFIDM010078611.1:0-19994 GCA_023159025.1 Thereuonema tuberculata | reverse complement strand
TTCTTTACTATTAATCCAATAATCCAACATGCTGTGAGTAGAGGTTATATTACTTTACGCAGTGCTGACCCCCACGATCTACCAATTATTGAACCATTGTATCTTACAGCAGAAAAAGATGTCAAAGTATTTTTAGAAGGTCAGTATTGTTAGAATTCGTACTCAAATTCTGATTTTTTATTATTATTATTAAGCCTCTTTTCTTTTATCCAATAGATTCTACAAATAATACCAACTACTGAAAGAATCTAAGTAAGACTAACTTCTGATTCCAATGTACTGAAGACACTTTTCATGGTGTAACATGAAAAGAAATGAAAAAAAGTCAGCTTTTTAACTATAAAACAAGAGTAGCAGTTTTTAACACATGGATATTTTTTAATATTATAAATTCTTTTTCTAATGACGACAAAAAAATATGAAGTCTCAGGCAAAAAAATTGAAAATTCTAAACCCTCCAATCTTTTTTTTTTTAATTCAATTGAATATATTTGCTATTGAGATAATATGCCAACTATTGTCAAATTTTCACTTCAAAAATTTAATATTTTTTTACTCAAATATCAGATTTTCCTGATAAGAGGAATAGTACGATTGCTTTTTTTCTACTCCTTTTAGTCTTCTGATAAGATCAGCAGACTTATATTCCCGTTTTGTCTGTCACATAGGTTAGAATCGCTAAAATCTCATTAAAATCTCATTAAATTATCACTAAGCACAACAATCCCAATAATCGCAACAATTGCGTCTTTTACATTCGCAACAATCACATTTATAATGCAGCTCTACGACAATCGCAACAATCACAGTAAACACAACAATTACGCCTTTTGCATTCGCAACAATCACATTTATAATAATAAGGAAATTAAAGCAATATCAATGATATTTTCTTATCAGAAGACGTTGCGAAGCGTTGTGATTGGTTTTCTAATCGCTTTCCCTTCCATGTTTTTTTTAAGCTTTAATTTGTAATAATCAAATAGTAAAAAAATTACAATTAAATAATTCAATAATTGATAAAAGGACAGAGTAGTAGTATTTGAAAGCTTTTTATTTTTTCTTTAGCCGTGAAGTTAACGCATGTATTGGTTAATACAACTGCATTTCAGAGATATGGAGCAAAATACCACAATCTGAAACTACCAACATGTGAGACACTGGAAGGAGATGAATATTGGATTTGCTTCATAAGACATTTAGCTATAGGAGCTTTCCATATCTCTGGCACCTGCAAAATGGGACACTCACGAGACAAAATGGCTGTCGTTGACCCAACATTGAAGTAAGTTTTTGCTGTTCTTTTAGTGATGTAATAAATATAGTACATCAACATTAGACAGCAAACTTTTATATTTCATTTTCTAATTTGTTTTTGCTTCTGAAAGGTTTGTTTCTTAATTTTTTTTTATGAGACTGACGATGTTATAGATTAACTCAGTGATGAAGCTGGTGAACATATGCTTTTGATGTAGTATGATTTGGAGTAGATATTGCAGCTAGGATTGATAGATAATAAAAATAAATTGATTTCACTATTTAGTTTTTATACGTACTTGAAGAAAATGAAAAAAGAACAGCCAGTCTTTCCTGCTTCAATTTTTGCAAGGGGAATTGATATGTTTTTCCAAGAAGACAACGGTCACTCAAGTACTCTGCTGTGGATGCCTTCTTGAAGTGTTATAGCACCACTCTCAGGGATCTTGTCCTATCGATCATTGGACGTCTGTCTACCACTGGTCTACGATAATGAATCTCATTCAGTTACGTCTCCAGTTAGTAAGGAGTCACGACTGACTGTTTCCAGCCAAAGTGCAAACATGTATATCATCATGGGAAGGTTACACTTGATAATAATATTACAGTGCATTAACCGGGGACATTCTATTTACTGAATAAACTTCCCTGGAATAATTTTGTGTGTGATCATATCACAATCATATGATTATTCTCAGAATCTCAGATGTAACTTTGTGTATTTTATTCACTGTCCATCATTTGGGATAAAAGCTTTGACGTAGAAAGATAAATATTAATGATGTAAATAAAATCCTAGTTTAATATCATTCCATTATAAGAAACAAGTGGAAGCAAATAATCATATAAACTCTATACCCGTAATCTATACTCTTTCAGATCATTACGACGGAATCGAATAGATGGTACAAAAGTCGATATTTAGATTGAGTATTAGTAATGTTAAGGTTTAAATATTAATCATCAATAACAGATGCATATTTAAGATTGTATGTTATTTCTTATGTCTACATGCTTAAATTTAATGTTTTATTTTTCTTGCACTTCCTGAACATTTTTATTTGCAATACAAACTACAATAAAAGGAATTTTTTTTAAAATTGAAATGATACCAATCTCTCTACTATAAGTTAGTAGCAGTTATACATAATACTCGTATTATTTAAAGCGTTCTGGAGACTAGCATTCACTGAAGGAAATTTCATTTGTTGCTCTGAAGTCAATTGTTAAGGATTAATTTTTTATTTTCCAGGGTTCATGGAATAAAAGGTTTGAGAGTGGCAGATGTGTCCATTATGCCAGATGTAATCACAGGACATACAAATGCACCAGCTATTATGATTGGAGAGAAAGCAGCGGATATGATCAAGAAACAATGGGATTATATAAAACATGATGAACTATAAATACTTTTAGTATTATAAATACTATACTATAAATACTGAATACTAAATACTGAATACTATAAATACTGAACTTTTAGTCATCTTCCTGAATCCCCAATGTTTCGCGTAGTTAAGATAACAATGTTTAAAAGATTGGATCTTTTCTTTTACAGTTGTCAAAAGCTTTTAAAAATAAAGGGTTTTTATACTATTTTTGTTTTTTGTTTAATAGGTTGTTTATTTTTATAGTTTTCACGTGATCAGTGTGATTTTTATTTTTAAGCTGAACTGTCTGTTTGGTTTCGAATATTAAAAATATCGGATGCTATATTAAAAATATAGTATTTTTTGATTGGATTATTTAGCTTCAATCTGAGAATGTAGTTTATTTCTAATGAGCAAATTAATCTGCAAGTTCTTTTAACAAATGTTTCTCTAAAGCTAATGCCAAATTTTTTTTCTGACTTCTTGCTCAGTACTTCATTAAATTTTAGTTTGGCTGAATTCCAAGCTTAATAATCAGATCTAAATGTTTTTCTCAGAAACTTCCTGCTAAATGGGAATTCCCATTTTTTTTAATAGTGAAAATCTGTAGAAAGCTTTGCAGAAATATCTGTTGAGAGTTTAATCTCAAAAGGTTTAGATCACTTGATAGCAAAACAGTTTCCCAGAAGTGGAATAATTTCAGCATAAAACTGTTCCTCGTCAATCGTTACAGAAATAAAACAACAGAACTCATTTGTATACAATTCTAGATTGAAATTTATCTACATTCCGTTTCTCTTACTTATTGCAGAGAGTCACTTAGTTGAGGTAAAAGACACTTTAATTTTTAACTGTTCTGACATTTTCCTGAGCTGAGACTGGTGGACCAAATGGAAAATTTCATTAAATAATTAAAAACAAAACAAGGTATAATTGACATTGATTAATAAAATAATGCAAACGAAGCGTTCAGAATTCTAAAAATATATTATGGTCAATTATCAGCTTTTAGCTTTGTTTGCAGTATTTAAAAATGTACAGCAAATTTCTGCAGGTTATTCATTTTATGTATATTCAAATTTATTCATTCAATGTATACTCATTTCTGCAGAAACGAAATGTAGATCCTAGAAAAAAATTTCATATAGATTTAAAAAAAAAAAAAATCACTATGAAGGTTGTTTGTTTAATGTGATAATTTGATATTGCTCTATTTCACTATAAATTACTACATCTCTCTTTCCTTAATGCAGCTTCTATTGTTCTTAATGCATAATGCTTCAAAAACTTCATTCATTCGACCTGAAATTAAATAATAATATCACAATCATTTCCAACATGTATTAAGACAATTGCCTCCTAATCGTTAGAACTGGCCAGTATGCAATTCAAAGCTGACCCATCCGGCAACGTCTCATGTAAAAAGAAATAAAAAGATAACTTAAACAAAGCCATAATAATAACAATGGGTGAGACCAAATTATTTACATAAATTCATAATAGAGATAGTATTGTAAAAGCTATTTAAGAATAACTATTTAAAAAAACAAACATAATAAACAATTTTTCTTAATAAAAGGAATAAAAAAAAATGCATTTCATAGATTACAATTTATTACAATATTGTGTTACTTAGAATAAAATGCATTTAAGATTATTTCAAATTTTGTTAAATTTATTGGAAATTTTTTTCAATCAATTTCCTTTTTTATTAAGGTAGATATATATAGGTAGATACTACCTTTTTTATTTATCCTTATCCTTTCAGTAGTTCTTTACTTTACATTTTTTGTTTTTAAAATGCTTACAATTTATTTTGAAGTTGTGATAAGGTAGAAAGATGTGTCAAACTTGGCACATTGGCTGACTGCTTTCTATATAACCTATTGCGCTAGTTAATAGCTCGGAACAAAACGTGTAGAGAGGTTTCAAATTTTTGTGTGTTTTATCTCAAAAACAGACTTCGAGTTTAGGGGCGACATTTGTAACCACTTCCAAAAAGGTCCATTCAATTGTATTAAGAATATGGTATAAATTTGATCTTTCATATTTTTTTCTCTCTTTACTTTTCCTTGAAAGATTTATCTAATCAATCATATTAGACTTTATTCTTTCGATGGTTTGGTAAGAATACTTCCTCGTTTCGCATGCTAATGTATAAATGCTTGAGTGTTTCGAGAAGACTGGTTGCTTTGACAAGGCTAAACTATAAGTAAGTAGTTTTAATGTTGATTTATTATTTATAATTTGATTGAAGTTCACTAAACTAATGTAGTTTAATATTGAAAGTTTGTTAAGCATAAAATAGAATGATTATATGATCCGTCGAATTAAGGCAATACAATGTTAGTGTTATTTTCTTTAATGTTAGGTTATTTTCAATTTAATAGCATTAACAACAAATTTAACGAACGGAAATCATAATAACATCACAATAGAAAAATTAAACGCACATAATTAAGGATTCACTGAGCTGATTTTAATTTTGATAACGTTATCTTCTTCCACTTTTTTTCTTGGAAAATTTCTGTTCTTTTTCTTTGTCTGACTTCATGAAAATCTGCCTACTATAATATCTACTTAGGTACCTTCTTAAAAGCATAACTGAAAACAGCTTCTCTGAAATAGTTGAAACAGGATTAAAATTGGAAGAATAGCGGATATGGTAAATTCGGATATTCACCTGGAATTCATATCTACAGAAGCAAATAAATAACATAGAACTTTCCTTAAACATCTAGACCTAACATTACAATTTTAAGTTTCTAAGGAGCATAGTTATCGAAATAACTCGATGGTAGAACGTTACTATTGCTTTAAAAACTTAACAAAGTCAATGACACGATGATTTTTGAAGATCGAAGCATAAGATCACAATCATAAGAACTTTCGCGAAAATGAAAAGATGATGGGGCTAGTTAAAGGTTGAGCATTCACTTTAGATTTGATTGCAAACAAAAAAAAATAAGTTGTAAAGGCCTCAAAATTTTAGAATGAACTAAATTGCAAGTTTGTTGCCATTAAAGCACATTCTATATGATAGTTCAAAAAATACTTAGTCTACCTTCCAAATCGACTGAGAAATGCTGATCAAGGTGACCTTCCATTGATAGTAATTGGACACAGAGGGGCAAAGGCTACTGAACAAAAGATGCTTGAGGGCTATTATTACTATTAAAATCAATATTGATATACTTGCTTCTGTAACTTAATATTGGATTTGAAGGTTGACGCTATAACTATTGTATTTCCTCCTTTTCCTTTTCGAAATGCATTTATTTATATTCTCTTAAGGGCTGTGTCCCTACTTGCTTTCTTAACTTTTTAAAATATAGGAATAAAAGACTTAACGGAAAAGACTTTAATAATGAAACGCAGATTTTCATTCGTTTTATAAGAATATTATAAAGAAAATAGAAAGATAAAGGTAAGATATATTTTGTTGTTAATGTTTGCTTTAGAAAAAAAAATAATAATTATCTTTAATGTGCCACGTAGCCAAGCATTTCAAATTTGTTTGAAATACCATTTTAAGAATATTGTTCCTACAATTTTATACTGAATATCATTTTATTATTAAACTTCTTAATTTTTAAATAGAACATGAAATATTTTTTTGAAATAAAGTCATTTAGATAGAGTAGACAAAAATATTTAATAATCAGAATGTTGCAGCCTTTTACAATGTTTATATATTTCTTTATATTTTTAGAAATGACTGGCGGTGTTTTATTATTCCTTTGGTACATAGCTGCTGTCTTATCAATGGAAACAATGCCTTGGAACGAAGTATTTGATTTTATTGTAGGTAAGATATCTGTGATAAGGTTCTTTTTTACTGAACCTTAGAATTTATAAATTTCAGGAACTAAATATGGATGAATAAAAGGGAAACTTTGTTAAAAAAAAAAAAAAAAAATTAACGATCCTGTACGGAATAGGAAAGGAAAGCTGTGGGTTCCCATATCTGTATATGTGTATAACGCTCTCCACAGCTCAAACCGGGAGCCAAAGCCACAGGAGTTATAATCCCAATAGCCTGGAAGTTTGGAGGGGCGAATTAGATTCAGGTCCATTCCAGTTCCTGTTTTTCTGGTCGTTGACCGGATCAGAAAAATAGTGGTAATTGATTAAATAGATAAATAGATAATGCAACAAAAATATGAATAATGTAAGGAAATTTTTTCATCATAATGTTAGTAATTTTTAATACAGATTGAATTTTTTTAATACAGATTTGAAAATCATAATACGAAATTAATCGAACATAGTAAATGTTGTATTATTTGCAATAGTAACTTTTTTTGCATATGTATTGTATTCAGTACGTACTTACTTACTCCTAGGCTGTGAGGCCCTCTAAGAGCCTTGTCCTCCTTTTTGACAGCTGCCTACTTGTTTCGGTTTCCAGCTTTCTTCCTCCAACTTTTCACTTCAGTTCACCAAGAACTTTTTCAATGTTCTGAGGCCATCTCACTCATGGTCTTCTAACTTTTCTCTTACCGCTTCATTTGCTATCCAGAGCTTTTTAACTAGTTTTCCTTCATTCATTCTAATTACACGACCCATCCACTGCAATCTTTTTCTTTTTTGTGTCCATTACTAAATCTACGTCTTTGAATAATATCCGAAATTCTTAGTTGGCCTTATTCTTCATTGGCCGTTCTCAACTTTAGGTTAAAACATGTTTCTCAAAATATCTTCCTTTCCCATGAGTTGAGTCTCATCACTTATCTCTCACTCAAACGTTTCATTTCCATTCGTCATAATTGGTATAAGCATAGTTTTATATTTTAATTTTAACATTTTCACAAATACTCTGGATCTAAAAACTTGGCTTAAACTACAAAAGCATCTGTTGCCTGAAGCATTCCTTGCTTTTATTTCTTCTCCAATGTCTTATTTATCAAAGATATTACGTATTTAAAATTCCTGACTTTCTCAAAACATAAATTCACTAATACTAGAGGTTGTTCGAAACTGGAAGTGCCTCTTCTTATCTTAGTCTTGTTTTCATTTGAATTAAATCGCTTTTAACGCAGCTTCATGTAATTGTGTTGCAGCGGCTTCGATCTCTCTCACCGACCGTCTAAGTATCACAACATCGTCTGCAAATATAACATATTGCCTAGTCCTATTGAATATTGTTTTCTTCGGATTTATCTTGATGTTTCTTGCAGTGTTTTTCAAAATTATATTAAAGAGAACGCTTGACAAAACCTCAATCTGCTTTAAGCCTGTTTTCACATGCCATATATCAAATAACTGTCCTTAGATTTTAGGTTTAGATTGAGAACTCACTAATTGAATTCACAAGTTTTAATTTGAACTTACAAATTCATACAAATTTTCAAACAAATAGCTTCTATTCACTCATAAGTCTGTTTGAAATCTGTAAACAATAAATACAGGTCGACATTATATTGTAATATGTACAGGTCGACTTCTCATGAATAATAATTCTCAATATAAATAGATTATTCGTTGTTCAATGTCTTTTCCTAAAGCCATTTTGGTGATACCGAAAAATTTCTTCTGTGAACTGGTGTCTTTTATAGTATATTAAATTACTAAAGATTTTAGAACATATATTTAGTAGAGATATTCTTCTGTAGTTAGCACACTGTAATTTATCACTTTTCATGTGGATAGAACAAATTATTGAAGTATTCCAATCATCGGGTAGTCTTTCTGTCAGCCACAAATTTCTATTAAATAATAAATTTCTTCTCATAATTTCTTATGGCCGTATTTAATGAACTCAGCACATAATTATGTTGTCTTTACCTGGTGATTTATTATTCTTTAATGTTTTAAATAAAGAAACAGGGTAGGAGGTTCACACCCTAAAATTTGCTGAAAAATTTGTTGTTCATCCGTTTGTATGCTACAATTACTATTGAGATGTTCGTCTATATTGCTTCCATCTATCTATAACCTCTTGATCATTACCAATTAAATTATTGTCTTACAAGATTCCAATCAAGAACATCTATATACAAAGGTAAACTGTTACTGTTTTTACTTTTGCGTGTTCGTAATTCCTTAGCTACGTAATAGAACTTCTTCATCTCATTTCCTCTGTTAGCTTCTTCCATGGATTCCAGTACTTTCTGTTCTTGTTTCTTTTTCTTTTCTCCCCCACACATTCTTGGTTTCCCTTCTTTTATTTTTATAGTCATCTGCATTTAACCTTGTTTTTATTTAGCATTTAATTCATTCCCTCTCTTCAACTTTTATTCTTCGAAAAACCAATAATTTCTCTTCATTTTTTTCTTCATATTCGATCACTTCTTTAGCTATCTTATCAATAATTTCCTTCAGGTTCTTGTCCACTTCTCTTCATTATTGTCATTTGTAGTTTATTTTCTATGTTCACAACTTACTAATCTTTTTATTATATATTTAACTGATTTCTACATCATTTAATTTCTTTATTTCTTTATTTCTTCCATCTCATATTTCTGAATCTTGATATTCTATGCCAATATTTTATTCGAACAATTAAATGATTAAAGATGCAAATAGCGATTACGAAGCTTATAATATCCATAATTTTTGAGACGTGTCTTATGTCTTTCATAACGTGATCAATTTCATTTTGTTGTTGATTCATAAGGGGATTTCCAGGTTCCTATGTGGCAAGTAAGTACATTTAAGAATCATACTGTTATAAATTGCACAATCAGTAGATCTTCACCCAGGGCCGCGCCAAGCGTGGGTGCCAGGGGTGCACGGCACCCGGGCGGCACGTCTTGGGGGGCGGCGGGCGGCAAATAATTTAGTATAGAAATACTAATGGAAAGGAAATATTTACAAAATACGTAGTTATATATATATATTTATTTTATTATGAAAAATATTAAATTTAGAATAAAATAAATTTAGCTTATTAGAGGTGGCAACTTTTGCCTGGCACCCCGACGCTAATCATGTTTCCCAATTGCTAAGCTAAAAGCATCTTCTCTTCAGATGGAACATGCGCACCTAATGCTCCAAAATATATCAGTTGTTAAATTTTCCCTTAATCTTAAAGACACGTCCATCATGGGTGACCCTACTGTTAGCTATACTACCGCCTCAGTCTGTGTGCCTAAGCACACAGACTTCTCCATTATGATAAAGTAGAGATACCTTCGGAGAGAACTGAATTCAGAACTATAAATTCCATTGGCATCATTTGAAACATATTTCTAGCAAAACGAAGGTTTGGAGCGACCACACTTTTGCGATATACATTGCTAATTAATGAAGGTAATATCGAAACAACGACGGATGAATCAGTTCTGAGAAATGGAATTGCTCTAATTGTCATTAAAAACATCCCGCTAACGAAGTAAAACAGAACTCCAAAAGTATTAGTACCATCACCACTGCTGTCTGACTGAGAATAATTTGCAGGGAAAGCAATATGTCTTCGCTTTAGTTTTAAGGGATAGCTCTGCTTTGATCCAGAAATGATTAGTTGCGCATGCGACATTCGATCTTGTACCTAACCCTTTTTATTATGGGTAATTTGGGTAATCAAATAAAAAATATAACAGCTCAATAAACAGCAACAGAATCAAAAAATGCAGTGGCTAAACTTGAAAAACTGTATGAATATGTTTCCTTCTGCGTTTTAAACTTTTTTTTAAGTAAGTTCTTCAATAAATAGGATTCGTTGCGCTATATATTATTTTTGGAAGTTATGTCCCCAAGAATAAAATCAATCAGTATATGAGATATAACAGGCGCATCCATCTCTTATTAATTCATCTAAATCAATATTATTCTAGTGGATGCCTATTGGGATATAGATAATCTGAAGGGGACGGAGAGATAAATTTCTAAAATGTGTATAAAAACTCTCTTTGGTGATTCCCCAAGAAAAATAGGGAACCATGTCGACATGTAAAAGTTACAAGTATTTGAAATATAGTTTGATAGTTTCTCAACTTGTGTATTACGATTTCATAACTTTGAGTTTTTTCATTTAAAATTTAATATTTAATATTATTTTTAGCTGGGCCGGTGTGGTCGAGCGGTCTCAGGCGGCGGTCTTCCGTGAGGCCAGTATGCCGGTGCCCGAGTTCAAATCCCGTTGCGAGCTTGGATGTTTCAAAAATTTCCTTTCCTGTGTGTCAGCCTCTTCTTCGCTTTCTCTTCGCTCTGACGTCATTCCGTAATGGCGTCCTGAGGGTTAGCTCTGGGAAAGCACCTCAGTATCTTCTCCCCTTGAAATTATCGGAACAGATCCGGCCTGGCATCTGGCTCCCTTGACCCACAATTGGTCGACCAGGGAAAATCGGCTATGTATGTATGTATGTAATATTATTTTTAATATTAAATTTATTATTTATTTTAATTTAATTTATTTAAATAATAATATTTAATATTGCCGTGCCGGCGTGGTCGTGCGATCTCAGGCGTCGATCTGCCGTGTGGCCTGTGTGCCGGTACCAGGGTTCAAATCCCGGCTCGAGAGCATGGATGTTTCATCTTTCTTCTTCTGTGTTTCGTCCGTTTCTCCCCTGGAACTTACAATCTCAGGGTTATTTCTGGACGGGATGTGAATCTCGTCCCCCTTCTGGAATTTCCTAGCCTCACCCTGACGTTGTAAGGTAGGACTTGCCCGTGGTCCATAGTTGGCCAACAGTACCGTAGCTAGAGGACTGGGGGTCCCGGGGCAACAAATGAATAATGTTTTCGTAAAAGAAAAATCCCACTACGTTCGGGAGCCCCTTTGCTCGGGGGCCCCAGGGCACTGCCCCGGCTGCCCCGATGGTAGCTACGGCCCTGTTGGCCAAAGTCGATGAAAGGAAGGAATATTTAATATTAATAATAATTTTGACTTTCTAAATAATTGGGTTACGCAGTATAGTTTTAAATTTAATAATTAATGGTAAGAACTGTATACTTGATTTCAGATTTGCTTTTATTGAAATGAATGAATTGTTATTTCTCGTAGTTGGAGCTGGTTCTGCAGGAGCTGTTATTGCTACTCGGCTTTCGGAAATACCTGAAGTAAATGTTCTACTGTTGGAAGCAGGAGGGGAACCCCCTAAGAACACAGAAATTCCTTTTAATGCACCTGAACTTTGGAATGATCCTGAGGTCGACTGGCTACTTACAACAGAATCTCAAAAATATGCATGTTTGGGTTATATCAATCAAGTGAGTCACATTACCAACTAAAATATAAGTACAGTGCAACTTGGATAATTCGAAGCTGAAGGCACCACTACAAAACTTCGAATTATCCAAGACTTCGAATTAAACAAGTTATATCTTTTAACTTTAATTTCAGGTCCATTGAATGCTTGAAAAGATTATTCTGTCAATAAGTAAATATTTATTCAGAAAGATCATGGTATGAAAGACATAAACACTATATGTATGAAAACAAAATAAGATTTATATTACATAACAAAATAAGATTTATATTACGTAAGCTACAGTACATATTACATTCAATACAGAAAATTATAGTTTTTCAAAAAATTGTGCAATGTCTGATTGTTTTGTAGAATTCAGTCGCTTAAGGTTAACAAAATCATCAAGCATGTTTAATGAACGGAAAAACAGCTTCACTTATGTTGGTTTATCCTTCAATGTACGACGTTATCCCGTATCGGCGCTATCCCGTACTCGTTGGCGATTTGGCATTTCTTCTTCACACCCTTTTCCACCTCGCGAATGACGTCGACCTTTTCAGCGAACGTTAAATTCTTGTACACGCGTGGTTTACTGAAAGACATGGTGACACTGACAGCAGGAAGCTCGAATGGCGTCTGAAGAGTCACGTGTCGAACGCTGGCGGGAAGGAGATTTCAATTGTCACGTGTCGAATTCCTTAACGATGAAACGCCGAAAGTCGTTATGGTTCGAAATTTTTTGTAAAAAACTTCGAATTAAGGAAGTTGAACTTCGAATTTAAGAACACGATTTTTTAACATTGATTTAATAAGAAATTCAAGGGACCAAGAGAAATCTTCGAATTAACCAGGATTTCGAATTAAAGACGTTCGAATTATCCAAGTTGCACTGTATTTGGCTTGCCAGAAATAAATATCTTTTTTGAACTACAAAGTTTGGAAAAGGATAAACCAAAATTGCAAACATTCTTAAATCAAAGTGAGCACCTTTTATTCAACACATTTTGCTACAATTATGCAGCGACGTTATTATCTCCTGCATTAGATGTATATTGTTTTAATGGTCAGTGAATTATGTGAATGGTATCAATGATTAAATCCCATTGTTGAATTCAACAACAATTAAATCCATCAACAAGTGAAGGAAATGCATCGAACAACCAACAGTGATCATTTCTTAGTTTTCACTTTTGAATCGAAATTGAAAGAATCAGAAAGTAAAGTTCTGTCTCATTCAACTTCATCCCCAGATCTCTCTTCTGAAGATCTCATTGTTTCAAGCATTTTGTACAGATACACTTTCAAATCTTACAGCTGAAGAAGCAATAGCGTAGACAGCACAGTTAGAGATAGACTTCGTAGCTCAAAAACTTTTTTTGTTTCTTTCTTTCTTTCTCTCTTTCTTTGTTTCTAGACATCCTGAAGATTATCAAAACAGAACTTTACATAAAATCCTTTTCAACTATGATTTTTTTTTCTTATATTTAAAAAAGTTCTTTCTAATTCATTCCATACTTAGACACTGAATATTACGGCCGCTATTTACTGAAATTACCAATTCAACAAATCTGAAGTGCAAATAGGGAGAAGTCGACAAACTGGAGGAAGGTTTACGTAATGCTATATTACATTACATCTTACATCTTTCTGGAAAAAGACTCTAGGTTATTAAAAGTTAAAGTGGCCCACGAGAAGCCTACACAGGCTTTTTGGAGGAGGTCAGGCTCCCAGCGTTTAGGACCAACGGGACGAAGTTGAGGTCGGATGGTCAGCCCGACGCCCCCCGCCTTTAACTCCCGGGAAAGAAACCCGGTACCCATTTTACAGAGAGCTGGGTAGACCCTAGGACCCGTTTGGAGATGAAAGGGGCGTGGAAAAACCCCCACTTTCCGCCGAGGCCGGGAATCGACCCCCCCCCCCACCTCCAACCCGCAGCCAAGCGCCCAGATCACTTGGCTACCGGGCCCACCTCTAGGTTATTACTAAGGCAAATTTAAAACATTCATTAAAAATAGACATGCAAATTAGTCAGACTGATTCAACTGAAGTTTGATTATGATAAGTTACAATATGCATAACTCTTCACATGAAGATTTCAGTATATTCTTAATTTTAGTTTAACTAATTCTGAATTCCTTATTTTTTGTTATTGTAAATTATTGTAAATAGTTATTGTAAATTCTACATTTACATAATTCCATTTTCTCAATCTCAATATTTTTAAATTTGTGATCATGAAACTTTTCGTTAGCTTTATTTTATTAGTTATAAATTTATAATTAAATATTTTCTTAATTTCTACTTTCTTTATTCTGTAAACGTTTCTTTATTCCTTTATTTTTGGATTGATTGCAATCAACAGAAATGCTGAATTAATAACAATAATTATAATAATAAAAAAATCTTCAAAAATGCAAGTATTGGACTTCTGAAAGCTCAAAGCAAGTATATTAAAATTTCAACTTTGATGCTAGTATCAAAAACGAAATTCAAAACTATAAAT
Source organism: Thereuonema tuberculata (assembly GCA_023159025.1). Classification (NCBI taxonomy): domain Eukaryota; kingdom Metazoa; phylum Arthropoda; class Chilopoda; order Scutigeromorpha; family Scutigeridae; genus Thereuonema; species Thereuonema tuberculata. The sequence goes on along the minus strand of JAFIDM010078611.1, from coordinate 5,727 downwards.
TTCCACCTAATTTTTGTATGATTACTATATTTCAAAATTTATTAATGTGATAATGGCATTAACAAATGATTTTCATTTTAAAGCAATCTCCATGGACCAGAGGGAAACTTCTAGGCGGCAGTAGTAGTGTAAATCTAATGGTCTTTACAAGAGGATGTAAACAAGATTATGACAATTGGGCTTCTCTGGGAAATGAAGGCTGGAGTTACAAAGATGTCTTACCATATTTCCTCAAACTGGAAGATTACAGGGTTCCACACAACAAATATGATGGTAAGTTAAAATATTTGTAAAGCTTCTTTATAAGTGCTTCAGTTGAAGCCAAATCAATTTGTAATTGATCGGAAAAAATCCAATAGTTTTCAGAGAATGTCTTGCCATAATTTCTTTCTAATATATGGCAGTTACTATTTGATAATATAATTACAGAAAAAGGCTTCTGTATTTATACTGTAAATATTCTGTATTTAAATTAAATATGATGCTGCTGTAGTTTACAATATAGTTGTAATGTGACTTTAATATGTTCACATTTTATGTTTTTGTTCGGAAATGAGTTGATTGTAAGATTCATGATTTACACAGCTCCTTATCATTCGACTGATGGTCCTGTAACAGTGACTCGTCCAAAATATAGAACTCTTTTAGCTGAAGCATTTTTAGAAGCAGGAATGGAAATGGGATATTTTGAAGTGGATTATAATGCTGAAATACAAAAAGGTATTTTCCTTCAAATTTACAAATTGTTTGACTTTTCAATTAAAAATTGATATTTTCTAAAACATTAGCTTCTAGATAAATTGTAAGATCTAATGTTAAGCATAAATTAATTCTAGCAATTTTATTTTATATTATATTTATAAAAATATTAAATTAGAAATTCTTAAAATTATTAACTGAAAATTTAAATCCAATATCTTCCTTTGGCGTTGATGATGTTTTAAATATGGAAATTAAAATTTTATTTACAGGCTTTTCAGTACCAGTATTTAATATCCGAAACGGAAAGAGATGTGGAACTTACGAAGCTTACTTAGAACCTAATAGAAATAGAAAGAATTTAAAGATTGAAACAAGAGCTTTTGTAACCAAGGTTGGTAACAGTTGACCAAATTTACCAAAGCTTGAATTTCTTATACCAATTAAGATTTATTCGTTTATCGATTAACATTTAAATGAAAGTTTTGCTGAATATCAGGTTATTTCAATTACAGGTTTTAGTGGAAAATAAAGCAGCCGTTGGAGTTCAGTTTGAAAAAGATGGAACACTGTGGACAGTTAAAGCCAAAAAGGAAGTGATATTATCTGCAGGAACACCTTTTTCACCACAAATACTCATGTTATCAGGAATTGGACCAAAAGAAATACTTGATAAGTTCAAGGTGAATTTAATGATTTTTTTTTTATTGTGACTTAAATATGATAAATTAACTTTGAAATCAAAGGTAAGATTTTAATCTAAAGTATTTTAATATTGTGTTGATTTCGTGTAGTACATGTTATCTTCCAGTAGACTAGTGTTAATGTTGAATATGACTTTTTAAGTCCATTTATTAGGAATGGAAACAATATTGAATAGTTTTTTTCAGTAGATGGTGAATAATGAAACTGAAATTTATACTATTTGTACTTGTACTACTTCTTGTACTAAGTCGTGTTCTTCGATTACAAAGTATTATGAATTTTCAGTTCGCAGAATCTCAATCCATAAATTCACCAACGAATATATTTGCAGCAGTAATTTTATCAAAAAAAACTTTCTCAGACCGAAAAAAATCTCCCCCATTTGAGGGTGGATTTGACGCTAAAAATTCTGCACGTATACTTTTCTCTTTACAATTCTTCCTTATTGCCATCATTTTCTTAATTTTTGATGTTGAAATTACACTTCTGCTCCCCTTACCCATTATTTTAACATTTTCCCAATCAATTTTTACTTTCTTTACCTCATCTATCTTCATTATTGTTTTAATTTTAGGTTTATATTATGAGTGAGTAAAAGGAGCTTTAGAATGAAAATCTTTTAATAGGAGTCCTCTGGACGCTTCATTGTTAATGAATAACTTACAATTTATTTGTCTATTAATGCTTAAAGTTAATCCAACATCTTCAACACCAAAGATTATAATTCATTATCATTACATTTGAAAACTTCTTAAAATAAATGTTTTACATTCAAGTAATTATCAAGTTTAAAACCTATGTAATAATTAAAAATACATGTTTTTGATAATTGGGAATTAAATCGTTTCGGCCTATTCACGACAAGGCAAAAAAAAAAATATCAATTTACTTTTAAATAATAACTATGAGAGTATTTATTTGCTTAATATCTACTCACATTTTCTCTTAATAGATTCCAATTGTTGTGGATCTACCTGGAGTGGGGCAGAATTTACAAGATCATTTACTATTATCCGGACTTGGTTTCACTTTGCAAGAACCTGTAGCTATTAATATAGAAAGAGATGTGAATGATGAGGCAAAGAATCGAAACGGGAAAGGCATAGGTAAATTTCACAATTTTTTATTTTATATCTTTCATAACTAAATAATCCAGAAAATATTTAACATATGTAGCAATTTTGTGTTAGAATATAGTCTAATATAAAAAGTGTAAACAAATAAAATGTAAAGCATAAACGAAATAAAAACAAAATAAAGTATAAAATAAATAATAAAGTTTTATAAATTCAAAGCTAAATGATCAACAGTGCGTTTGATCCATTTAAAGATTATTATTCTATTTATTTCGTTTACTTTCTGTCTGGGTAACTTCTTTTGTTAGACTGTCGGTAATTCTGGATGGTTGTAGTACTGAGAGAGAACACCAAGGGTACCTTAATTTCCAATAAATACGTATTATGGGTTGAGAACAACTAATGATTGTGAAATTAAACATTGGTATTATTAAAGAATAGTTGCATTTGTTTTCATGTTTTATTGACACGTTTGAAAATGGGACCCGACGTAAGTCCCTTTACATTTTATTTGTTTTTTTGTTTTCAATAGACTTAGGACTAAAGTTATTCAGACTGAACCAAAAAAGAACATTACATAAGGTCTCAAATTAGGTTTCTTCCCGCTTTGATTTCAATTCTGTTTTGAAAAGTTGAATGCTGCCTTCCTGGCTCTTCCGGATGCTGCCCTGGGCAACTTTGGTACACGCTGAACATTATTTCTTTTTTCAACTGACTACAGATAAAAAGATCTCGATCAACGATTCGATGTAAATATGACCAAACTACGAAATTTACTGCTTCCTATATCGAGAATTATTCTGATACCAGCAAAGAACTGTAAAGTTTATTATTCTGAAAAGTATAGCAATGTTATGATACTTTCATGGTCTGTCTCATCACTAAGTTTCATTAAAGGTTCAATCAATTGTTCAGTTGTCGAACAGCGAAGTAATCGATTATTATGTTAAGTTTGGTTTTTGATGTTTGATTAATTTGAAAACCCCTCAAAAAATTCAAAATCTTCGAATTATTTATGTTTTCTTCACCAAATATTGTTTACAATCACTCAATCTACTTTAATGAAGCTTTAGTCTTCACCAAATATTGTTTACAATCACTCAATCTACTTTAATGAAGCTTTAGTCTTCATTAATGAGACCATTTGGGATATTCACTGATATTCGAATAATTGCATATCTTCAGTAATAAAATTGTGACTTGTAAACTATTATTTAGAAATATGCCAACGCCTAAATTCATCCGTGAGCGAAGAAAACAGTCACAATATATTCAGGATGATTTAAAATAACTAAACATCGGTATTTGCTTAAAATCTGTTACGGAGATTATGAACACTATTATAAATAGTCTCCATACGATCACACGCCAACCTCTTATCAGGAAATGAAGTCGTTTTCAAACTTACATTAGCAAAGAATCTAAAATCGGACACATTTGTTTCTGCCATTTTGCTATATTTTGTGGGCTGGTAGCCTAGGGTGACTGCTTCCTACAAGAACCGGGAGATCCGGATTTTTCCATACTGAGTTCTCCTCCGCACGGGTTCTATGATCCACCGAGTCCTCTGAAGAACGACTACCAGGTTATTTCCCGGGGAGTTAAGGCGAGCGGGCGTCGGGCTGACCGTCTGATCTCCCATGGGTCACGAAACGCCGGGAGCCTTATCCGTCTCGATCCCATTCTTTAACTTTTTAATTGCTATATTTTATATTTTCATTCTCTAAAATCACAACATGAGTGAATAATGAAAAAACATTGCGATTTTGATGTCTGATCTGTTGCACACTATTCATTTTCTTTGCGTGGGAGTAACATACCCTAAAGACTGGAATATCTCAAGTTAACATTGTTAGCATCTGCAACACAAAATATTTACGTCTATTGAGTTCGTAGTTATTTCAATTCACAGAAATCGTAGTATCTAAGAGACCTGTTTGAAAAGCATTTGAATGATTTTTTTTTTCTTTAGGAAATCTCACTTTACCTAATTTTTATGAATGGTTGGCTTTCCTGGATACTTCGTATGCGAATTCCAGTTTAGATTTTCCAGATATCGAACTGATGCTTTTCTCCAGTAAAGGCTTTTCACATAACATAAAGCCAGAGGTAATTATGATTTATCTAATGTGACATAAAACTACAACTAAGTTACACAGCTATAAATGTTCTCTCTCAACGTTTTACGTCAACTTTACAATTTTTCTATAATGTTAGTGAATGCTAAATTTATTTAATTTCTTAACAGTGCTTACAACCTCTCAAGTTTTCAACAATAAACTTTGAAGAGAGAAAATAAAATAGTCAGAACAATAAAAACTAAATGGGATTTATTAATTAGAATTTTCAATACTTTGCTTGTTTAGCTCATGAGCTAGTGTTACCTCCTTTAAAATTGTATGTTGAAAATTTGAAATTTGAAGTGATTAGATTAATTTCTCAATTAATTAGAGTAATTTAATTTTCAATTGTCTAAGGTTAGCCCAGTAGTTTAGACGCTGGACGGCTGCCTGCAGAAGTCTGGCTTCATTTCTGGCTGTGGTCGGATTTATCCATGATTGTTAGTCTCCAGACGGAACCTAAGGTTCAGCCACCTCTCTTTCAAATGGGTACCGGGTATTTTACTCGGTAGTTAAAGGCGGTCGGGCATCGGAGTAACCACCCGACTTCAACTAGTTCTGTTGGTTGAGAATCGTTGGAGTCTAAATCTCCCTCGGTAACGAGGACTGCCGTTCAAGACAGTCGAGTCATGATCTGATACCTTCGAACCTGGGCGTAGGCTTCGATGTTTCTTTTTTCTTCTTCTTCTGTGAATGTTTTTCTTCCTTTTAACAACTTGTTCTCGATCACATACCTTGTTCCGGGCTTAGTTTAGCTTCTGTTGCTGTTGCGCCACTGGAAATTACATCTTAAATATGTAATCGATCCAACGACATCCTGAAGGACCTGCATGGTCTGTAGTGGAACACTTTTACCTTTCACCTTTTTACTTTCTTTTAAAGACGGCACCAAACATACATTAAAATTGAGGAGTTTGTTCAAATCTCCCCTTAACCTAATTGGTTGTGCATCAATATTTCTAGCGACTTTTCATTTCCTACAGTGCTCGCGCTTAAAGTGGAAACTCCCAGAATGCAAAGCAGATTATAGATTGTCCTTTCCTGGCCGTTCGCTAACATTGACCTCTTCTATTTCAATGTTAGCGAACGGCCAGGAAAGGACAATCTATAATCTGCTTTGCATTCTG
>JAFIDM010078610.1:0-19997 GCA_023159025.1 Thereuonema tuberculata | reverse complement strand
AATAAATAAATAAATAAATAAATAAATAAATAAATAAATAAATAAATGAAATAGAACATTTTCTCTTTGTAGGGAAAAGTGCAATAAATTTGTTGACTTTCACACAGTATTATAAGAAAAAATAGATTTTCTATCTTTGAACAATTATTTTTGTAGCACAAATTGTATTTAGGAAGAAATTATTTACCTGTGCAGCAGCTTCAATAAGTCCACAAATGGCATCAGAAACCCCTTTCACAGATTCACCAAACTTTTCATGCTCACTTTTCTTGGCATGATTGGCAATTCCTGTCATGCCATCTCCAAGACTCTGAAATAATTTGCAATACTTTATTGATCATAATGAAACTTAAAAAGATACTCAAGATATATTAATTTAGTCTAAAACTAAAAGATAACTTGCCTTAGACTTCTCCATTACTGTATCAAGGCACTCAAAGTATGTTGCATCATTAACAGGTTCGTTTGGATTGTCCAAAAGTGGTCTCATCATCTAAAACATACATGCAGACAATCAGTTATAACAATGAATCAGAAGCAAAATAGAATTATTTCACAAAATGAATTTTCTATAAGAAAATTATATACTTATTATACTTAATTATTAAATGCCATTAGCAACACTAACTGTTTAAGTAGGAAATCAGTAAATTATCAATGCAGTTTTATTTTTCCTTGTTAGAATGTGATGTTGCATTTAAATTTAGAATTTAAATAACCTATTTTAATTTGAAATAAAGATTACAATGCCATAGAAGTCTGTTTCATCATTTATTTTATTTCTCAAGTAAATAGTTACCTGAATATTCCTTATAGCATTATCACATTCCTTTTGGCCAGGTGCAGCAGAGGTGCAGACATCAACTAAATGATTGATGCTTTCTGTCACAGCCCTGAAATAATAATAATAATAATAGTATTAAGGAAGTTCATAGTATAATTAGCATTCTTACTGTATAAATTATCATTACGCATTTTTGAGTATATTTAAAAAATCAGTCCATTCAGAGGCTGCTTCAATTCTGATATCATCTTTGTTATCTCAAACAGACTGTTGCAGCTTCAAATAATAAAGGGAAGTTTGAGAATAAGAGGACTCTAGATTTAGTAAGATTTTCAGACATAAAGCTGATTTCATTCCCAAAAATTCTTAGAAATCTTACTGGATTAATGCCACATTCTGCATCCAAGGAAAGCAAATAGGCAGAAGAGACAGAATATATTTACCAGATGGCAAAGAAGCAGGTTTTATAAACACCGATGTATTGTACAGATTCTAGCAATATTCAGCAGACTTTATAATGGGGAAACAAAACTAGTAAGGGGAGTGGCATCTTGAAGATAATAACTGAAATGTGATTCACAACTTTTTTGTTAATACTAAAGTAGTAGTTCAGGTTATCTGTAAAGGTTCAGATATAGTGAAAGTTAGGATGAATGGTTCTCACCCACTACTGCCGTGATGATCAAGCACTAAGTAGACCAGAAATGTGTCAATTTGGATATGGAAATGATGAATTGTAGGATGAAATTGATTGCATGGTGAACAAAACATTGGTCAGACATTTATCAGCTTAATGTGTTGGATACACAGATTCTAGCCACAGTGTTTGACAACTGCACTATATAAAAGAAACTAATGAAAGATTGAATCAAGAAACTGACAACCACTAAGACAGAAAAATAGGCCAGAAGAAAAATTTGTTTTAAGAAGGCAACAGATTAACTGAAATGCCATTTTAAAAGCTTGCAGAAAGGTTAGAAAGTGAATTGGTCCTTATGGAGTTGGAAATGGATAAAGTGCAAAGCAAAGAATTCAAAAATACGTACATCAATATCCTTCATCTTCTTTAAATCAGATAAACACATAAAATAAATTCCTGCTTAACAATAGTCACCATTTCTTGTCCAATTTTTTTGTTTACTCATGTTTTTTTTTAATTATTGTTTTTTTAATTATTGTATGTTTCTATCGTTTTTAAAGAGAGAGGAATTCTCTCTTTAAATTTATGTTAAATTTTTAATTTTTGTTTACAAAAACCTTGAAAAAGTTTTAAGAGATTAAAACGAAATATTGGAATATGTCTACAGTGTAGAAGTTTCAGGAATTTATTTATGTGTTTATCTGATTCAAAGAATTCAAAGTTAAGTCAACCAAGAAGAAAGATAAAAGAAAAACTTGTTCCCTGACAAGTTGAATGGAAGTACAGAAGAGGACAGAATATTCTTTTATCTTAAGGTCAGTAATTAGAAAGGAATAGGTTAAAAGGAAAGTTCATGATAACATATAGGATTATGTACTACCTAAGTAGAGGTATTTTACACAGTACAATAAGGGTATTCTCATTAGACTCACCTCAACAACTCCATGAATAATGCTCATTGTAAGAAGGCAATATGATATTTCTGAAGAAATTGACACTCTTTAAAGGAAAAGCTAAGAAATTTGAGAAGGCTTTCAGCTTGGAGGCTGCAAGTGTCCGAAGCAAAAGCAACCATGGCTAATAAGTCAACATGGATAAATACTATAAACAGAGCACATGGGTGGATACTTCTTATTGACTGGAGTACATGTCTATTACTAAGGAGAAAGGGTGTAAGAAGTTGAAGCATTAAAAAAAAGTGTGTGAATCTCCAATAAATAATACAAAAGGACAAATGTAAAAGAAAGCATGTCACATGCTAGATATTACAGTAGGAAAGTCTAATTCCAAAATTAGGGAAAACACTTTCTGAAAGTTGAGAGTTACAGTGGATTAAAATTTTCAATGGTTAAGATGAAAATGAAAAATGAAACTTAAAATTTAAGCAAATGCTATTTAAAGATAGATATGAATATGTATCTATCTAATTATATAAAGATATACAAAATGGTTAGATTTAACTTAACAAATGACTGTTGACCTTATTCTTAAAAAAATTGCAGTTAAAACAGCATCTTTAATAAATTTAATAATTAAATTATCTGCCATATTCAGCAGCACATTCCCCAAATGTAAATTTAAAAATTCAACAGATGAAAGGACCACATACTGATCATTGGTAAAAAAAAAAAAAGTATTTTTGTTTTTAGTTTGATTTGAATGATTATTTTTAAATATCTGATACAAAGATTTTTAACTATCCTAAAACGACAAAAGGAAAATGAGGACAACTAGAATGACACTAACCTGGCAGCTGCAGACAACTGATTTTTAGCATTTGGTGCACTTGGATCTGCAGCAACAGATTTTGCAGCCATCAACAATTTGCTGGATACAATTGACATATTCTTCAAGCCTACAACCATCTGGCCACGAACTTCAGAATCCTAAAGGAGTATATGAAAATTTTTACAATTATATTCATTTTCATAATTTTACTTCAAAACAAAAGAGAAAAAAAAAATTAAATATCCTTTGCATGAATTTCAGCTCGGTATTAATCAATTTCACAAATACTAATAAAAGCTTTTTTTTTTTTTTTTCAAAGCAATTTTTAAAAAAAGTAAATTTAGAAACTTCATTCTTCAACTCTTTGGTTGGCTAATTTAAAAAAAAAGACATTCAGTAGCAAAAATTAATCCTAAATTCAAAATGATACTTATATTAAAAAATGAAACGTAACTTACCTTAGTTTGCCCAGCCATCTCCATACCAGTTCCCATTAAGTCACCGAAAGCATGGCCAAAACATTTTGCAGAACCTGCTAATTGAACTGGTGTTCCTTTCGATGAGACAACCACATCACTTGCAGCATTATTCAGATTTGCTGCAGCTGTATTCAAATGACTCTGAAGCTCCCCATAAGTCTTATCTGTTAGAGGGAACTAAGAAGAAAATGAAATTGCAATTAGTTTTCTTCAGACCTTAAGGGTTTATTATTAAATACAGGAGAGAACATTCAGTAAATGCTTATAACTTAAGTATTTAAAAAAGAAATGTGCGTAACGTACATCCCCTTGATGAAGAGCCTGAGTATAATCAGTGATAGACTTAATGGCTTCATCAACATCTCTCTGTCCAGGTAGACAGTTGACACAATTACTGAGAGCTTGTAAAACATCCTTAGCAACTTTGTTTAGTTTCTGTTGATTCTCCATACTTCCAGGATTTGCTACAGTATGTTTAACCTCAACAATAAGGGTTGATGATTTTCCTAAAACATCACGAGCATTGTCTATTATTTTGAATTTCACTTCTGGTTCAGATGAAGTAGCAGCCACACCGCGAACAGCATTAGCTAAGTTATGCAAGGCATTTGCTGTGTCACGTGCAGCCATTCCAGTATAATTTTCATTGCCCTGGAAAGAAAAAAGATAAAACATTTAATTAAATTTTTAAGATAAAAAAATTAAAGTAATTCATTCCTATTAATTATAAATAATAATGTTTTCAAAATTATGAAGTAATTTTTTTGTTAGGGTAATTTTTTAACTGAATATTAAAATGAATATAAAATCATATTATGCTAATTAATCAATTAGTTACTGAATTAATTTAAGAAGATATTTCAGAAAAATATGCCATATAAATGATGATACCTGAGAAGCAGCTGTAAGTAACTGGGCCATGGAAGTACCAACATGCTTCGATGTAGCACCAAGCTGAAGAGCAGTAGATTCACTCTACAATAAAAGGAAAAAAGAAACTTAAATTTCGGAATTATAGTTTCGGTTAATCAGAATTTTTCATTTGAAAAAATAACGCATTTTGAATAAACTTTATATAACAGTACACTGCTTGATTATTTATTTACATATTCTATAATTGAAAAAAGCAAATTTAAAACTGCTATCACAAATGCAATAGAAATGAATAAAAGAGGTAGACGATATTGTAGTCCATGACTACTATTAATATTTTAAATATAAACTGAAAAGTTAAGCAATATTTAAATTTTCACAATTAATAGCACTTACAGTTTCCCCAGGAAGAGGCTTCATTTCAAATGCTTCACAAGCTCTTCTAAATGCTTCTAATTCGTTGTCCAGTGAATGAATAATATCTAAGGCACTATCAATTTCAAGAGATCCGCAGGCTTCCTGGGCCTAAATCAATAAAAATCAAGAATTTTATATCTGAAGACAGCAATTTTCAAACAGAAATATACAGTTCTAAATTTATATTTTGATCTTTAATTTTTGACTATGTTAAAAATGCTTAAGCTTCATTTTCAAAATGTCAGTTACAGAAGTAAATATGCCAAAATAATATTTTCTATGCTGTAACAATCTTGCAATAATATCTCTACCTATACACAGGAAATTCTTGTCTATCCATTATTTAAAAGATTAAACTTGAAACAAGATTAGTTTGAAAAATTTATTAAATTACAAGAATATCTATTTTCACTGAAGTGTATACAAGAATTTTAACATAAAGAAACTGAATATTAAGATTAAAAACCAAATCTTAATTCAATATTAAATCTTTAATATTGATATTCAAAATTAACAAATGACATTTTGAATTTTGAGTGAATTTATATTTATGAATTTTTATTTTCCAATTTACAATGCATGAGGAACCAATGTCTGGTTTAATAAACAAAATCTGTTGTAGTGTGACATTTTATTTCTTATACTGATACTGTAGCTAATGCTGAATTTAACAGATAGAAGGCAAGAATATTTAGAATAACACTCAACAATGGAACAAACAATAAATTATAACATTAATCCACTAGACATAAAGATCAGTTTTAATCTTCGTCACAATAATGATAAATACAGTGAAAATCTGAACAGAAAATACTTATTTCTTAGTACCAACTCTTTGATTATACTGTATCATAAAATATTATAAACGTGACAGTTTGATGAGTCATGATCTCAAGATCTGAAGTGTCACATTGTGACAACATGGGCAAGGAATAGAAACCCCAGTCAAAAAAGATTATTCCCTACCAAGGAAAACAAAAAAGTTTCTGTAATGCTTAAGTTTGTACAAAGTAACTTTCTTCCATGCATTTTATGTATAATAGTTAAAAAAAAATCCTTCAAAGAAATGTATGGAATCCCTCACACACACACACACACACATATGAGAACAAAATTAATGTGACTGGTGCAAATTTCTTGTGACTTTAAATCAATACCACCCATTTAAATCAAGAATATGATTTATGATGTAGACAATATATTTAAGAAATGAAGTTAATTCCTGTAAATTTCAATTGTAGATAAACTCTTAAAGCCTTTTAGTTTTTCCTTGATAACACACACATTTCAGTTTTATTTGAGTTTTTTAATGGCACGAGGATAACAGAGGCTAAGCTGCACCAAGAACAAGGTATGGAAGCCTCTAAAACCTGTTTTATGTAGATGGAAGAATTCTTATAAATTGTTGTGATGTGAAGAAAAATTGTTGTGATGCTCTTTTTCACAGAGCAATCTCTAATACTTGAATGTACAATTTAAACAACAATTAATTTGTTGTGACAAAAATTTAGTAGTTATGAAATAGTAGGTAAATTTAGTACTTAAGTTAAAATAATATTTTATTCTGATGAAAAACTTCTGTAACTAGTATAACTAGTTACAGAAGTTTTTTATCAGCATAAAATATTATTATAGTATAACTATATAAGAAAAAAAGTCACATTTTATTCATCAGAAAAAAAATTAATGATTTATTCTTCTAGAAAGTACTATTCTTCTATAGTTGTACTAGTTACAGTAGTTTTATTCATCAGAATAACTACAACAATACTATCTTCCAAGTCCTCAGAATACTGCTTTTATGAAGATCAACTGTAACTTAACAAGATGTTAATCTACATTTATAAAAAGAAAAGTCCTGACTCACTCACTGACTCATCAACACCCAGCTCAAACCCTTGGACCTAGAAAGCTGAAATTTTGCACAGAGGTTCCCTTTATGATGTAGACAAGGAATAAGGCCGGATTTTTCAAAGTTCCCACATGATAGTAAATAAAGAGGATGTATATTTTTGCTTTACAGTTGCCTTATCGATATATAGGTGTCTGGCGCCAACCCGCAATACATCAGAGTTATCCGGAGCAAGTCTGCGAACGGGCTGTGAACTTGTATATTTTCCGATCTCAATATTAATTTGCTAAATAAATATTTTTTTTTTTTATGCTATGTATGCAAAAGTTCCAGAGCAAAGTGACAGCATCCGGCTAGTAAATTATAAAAAAGTAAATTATCTATAATAAATTAAGTGTCTAAATTATTTAAATTTCTGATGTATAATATATCAAGTGAGATTCTTACCTTGCCCAAAGCAGATCGTAATTCAGATAAGGCAGCAGTCATTTGTTTACTGCAATTCGAAAGTTGCATGGAAGATGCTTGATCTAAAATAGTTGGAACTGCAGCTTTACAAGCTGCAATCATCTTTGTGGAAGGCTGAAATTTTCAGATTCTTATTATTATTTCAAGAATTTTAAATGCATAAACATACTAATAAAGTTTATTTAATACTTTAATTAAGTATTATTAAACATCATCCACCAGAAAATAAATGTCATAAACTATATTTATGAACTGAAAAAAAAAACGAATTTTCAAGGAGATAAAATTCACCGTCTCCTCTTTTTCAAGCCTTTTACAATAATAAATAGACGAGATTCTTTTACAACAATGACCTTAAATTATTGATATTAACAATTAAAAAACGTTAATACAATAATAATAATTTAAAAGTAAACATAATGAAAAACTGCAAAAAGTAATTAAGGTAAAAATTGAAATTTTACATTACATTCCATAACAAATTGTTATCAAACAGAAATTAAAAATTGCTCAAATTCATTTTCAAACTTTGGAGAAAAAAATAAGCACAAGTAAAATGTTAGAAATTAGAAAACTATTTTTTTTTTATTTGGGAGAGAAAGCAGGAAGCCCCCTTACTGAAATCATTTAACTCGTTTATACTCAAATTGTTTGGCATGAAATATAATGTTTCTATCCTTAACCATATTAGCATGTGTATCTTCTACTTAATCACACCATAAAGTAAATCAAAATTTTTTATTACTCTACTGCCTTCCATTTAATTGCATCCATGTATAAGAAAATGAAATGAGAATTTGGATTTGACAGTTTTAGATGAGAAAGGACCAAGTATGTAAGGCAACTAAACATCGTAATATCAGCAATTACATCCATATTGTTATTCATTTAAGTAAACAGAAGTTATGAAAAGCATTCTTCTCTAAAGTATCATTAAGAAAGAGGAAATATATGCCATTATTTTTTTCCCCCAATTCAATAAATAAATTTACAGTAGCAATTTAACAATTTCTTCATTAATTTGGTATGTTCCATTACAATCAGAACTTACCTGTATCATGTCTTCACAAGCGTTGATGAGATTTAGTTGAGCATTTGGATTATCTGGGCTTGCCACTGAACCTTTTATTCCTAGAACTACTCGTGGAATTACATCAGCAACTTCCTACATTTAATAAGATCATGAAAATTAATAATTTACAAAAACAAGTTCCTAATTGTTCAAATTCACTATAAAAATTTATATAACAAAAAATTATGCTGCACATTTAAAGATTTCCTAAACGAATGAGAGTGAAATGAAAATTTGTCATAAATTGACCCAACTTTATCCCAAAATGTGATATTAAATAAATTCACTAGTTTTGATTATTTAAAGAATTGAAGAATCAACATTTAACTGTCATTTACCTTACAACTGAATGCAAGTTCTTCTTGGGATACATAATTTGCATTGTGTGGGGCAGCACCATGAGCTGAAGCTATAGATTGAGTAGCTGTTGATGCCGCCTGTTTTGCAGCATTCTAGAAAACGTGTGGAACTATTATATTACATCAAATTATTAATAAAATCGTGATTCACAAATTATTCATTTTGTAATATGTAATTATAAAATTATTACTTACTTCAAGTTTTTTAATGACCTTCTTTCTCAAAGCGTTACTGGCAGCAACATTAGCAGCTGATCGTAAATCTTCTGCTGCCTTACGCAATGCTGTCTGCTGCTCCGAGTCATGTGGATTGCTTGCACAAGCCTTAGAAATTAAGAAAACACTTCAAATTAAGTACTGTTTATAGCAGTGAGGTTCATGATATATTACAATCTTTTAAAATCTTTTACTTGTTTTTGAGGATGATACAGATTAAAGAAACTATTTGTTGTTCCTAGCAATACATAAATAACAGAAAAGAAATCTTTGTAATTTGTTTGTAATAAGCTCTGTCTTTCTTTGTGAGAGTGAATAATCAATCAACTTAACTTTGAGCTTTCAGATTAGTTTGCCAGAACTAGATCTAAAAAAATTAACATGTCTATGAGCATTAAGATTTATTTAGTACAATCAAGTTTAACTGTGAAAGCGAAAAAGAGTTCATTTATTTATGAACCATCAAATAGCGAATGTTGAACTAGCACTCAACTTTTCTATTATTTGAAAATAAATCCTTAATATTCAAGAATCAAGTCTAAGATCCTTGAATAGCAGGCAAAACAATTTTGCAAGAATAAGCTTCATCAGAGCTTGAGTAGAATACAGGTGATGACAAGCAATGAACTCATGTCAAGGAGAACTCATGTCAGAAAATGAATGAATGTATTCATGAAACTTAGCTAAAAATAGATTATTCTTATAATTTAGTTAGTGTTTATCAGATAAGAACCACCCAACAAATAAAATAATATTTTTTCATCTAAAATTTCTCTCATGACTAAGCCATCTTGAGGGTGGAAAAATTAAATCAAATGGAAAAATGCCTGCTAGATTTGGCAGGATTAATTAAATTAGAATTGCCAATTTGAAAGATTTGCTAAAAAAAAAAAAAAAAAATTATAATTAAGAGATGCTAGTTTTACAACATACTTTTGCAGCCTCCACCATTCTAGCAGTAGCATCAGCCAGTATTTTTGCAGCTGCTAATAGACGTTTCTGAAGATCTGAGTCAGGTTGTGATTCAGCTTCACCTTTGATGGTTTGAATGAGTTGAGCAGTTGCCTATCAAAATTGAAATCATATTTTAAAAAAATAATTAAAGGAAAAGAAAATCAGTATAACTAACCATTGGTATTTACTTTTTAAAAAACAAATAAATATATCTTAAAAGCGGCCCATTTTCTTTAGTTTTTGTTTCATAATAAAATTAGCTGAAATAAATAAATTAAATTTCTCACCTGAGCAAGAACACGAGCCTGACGAACCATTTCAGGTGCGTCACCAGTGCTGCTGAAGAGTTTGTCTGTAGCCACAAGGATAGTATCCACAGCACCGTCATTAATGCTATCTCGAGCTCGTTCTCTTGGACCTAAACGTATATGATTGAGTAGATCATTAAGAGCTTGTGTTACTTGAGCAGCTGCTGAATTCAGTTCTCTCAAAAACTGTTCATCTTTGCAAGATACCTGACAAACAAGGAAAAAAACAATTTAACACTATTAAGAATGTATATTCTAAATTCAATCAGTTTTAATTTTGCACAATTGATGTTATGGTAACATACCGAATCTAAAAATATTTATTATAAATAATCTACTTGTTTTATTTTAAGAAAGATGCTAAAATATTCCAGTTAAACAAAAAAGTTTTAAATCATAAGTTGAACATAATATATAATCTTATAAAATGATGTAAAAAAAATTGTACAATTATAGAATATTTCATAAAATTTTCAAGTCTTCAACTTAAAACTACAATTAACTCTAAATTATTTACCTGGCAAATGGTAACAATTCCTTCAACAGCTTTTGCTACTTCTTTTGCAGCTTCTATTAGCTGCTGCTGACAAGCAGGACTACCGATGGTTGGAGCAGTTACCTAAAACAAATTAAGAATGCCTATTTAGTGGTGCATTTTCTTTTCAGAACATTTTTATTATCTTATTACTCAAAATGTATATATTTGTTCTAACTTGTTATTTTTATTAATACTAAATTATATAAGCTTAAGTTTCTGAAACATTACTTCTAAAAATTATGGCTAATATATAACTTCTAAAAATTATGGCTAATATATAACTTCTGAGTAATTATGGTATTGTAAAGAGGATCAGCATAATTAATTATTTTTCGTATGTATGTCTCAGAAACATTTAAATTGAGGAATGTTTAGTTAGTTTAGCTAATTATATGGTATGTATATACCATATATATAAAACTGACTAAATTTGGGTTATGTTCTAACAGTAGCATACAAAAGCAACTCTAAATCAAATTTGATTAAGATAAAATTTTCTGCAAGTCCGAAAAACTGAAGAATGGAGATTCATTTAATTTAAGATACAGTATAATTCCACAATTGATTTATTATTTTCCATCAAAAGCCAGTTTCTATGACAATGAAGTATTTTTGTTGTAAGCAGTTAATTATACTTTACTTTCAATTAATAAGCTTAATTCTTAATTTTAAGAAAACCCAAGCTCCCTATATTTTTAGTTAACCCACCTTGGCACAAGCAACGAATTGAGAAGTAGCTAATGCCACTTGAGTGGCAGAACTGATCACTTTGTTTTGAGTGGCTTGGTCATCGCATGTAGCAGCCACATTTTTAGCCTTCAAGACTAAAGCTGCTGTAGTATTAGCAACAGCTTTAGCCAATCCCAAAAGAATATCTTGCACTTCCTTATCAATGGCATCTTCTTCACCAATGGAAGACAAAACAGCATTGCTTGCTTCACCTATATGGCTTGCAGCATTCAGCACACTCTGACGAGGCTAGTGAATTAAAAACAAACAAAAAATATTAAGTAAGATTTAAATATAAAATGTTCAAGTTTTTGTTTCAAATCAAGAAATTCTAACTATTAGGCTTCAAAGTAACTCAAAATCAAATGATCTCAAAATCAGATGATAACATTACTAAATTATTGAAAAACAAATTAAATAACTACTGCATAAATTTAAGAATTCTTTTCTTTTCCTAAAACAATATAAAATTGACTAAAACCACAAATTTCCTTATTATTTTAATAAATATGAAGTTAAATAACTTAAAGATAATTTGATTTTATATTTATTTATTTGGGAGAACAATATAATGAATCTTACCTCTTTACTTTCGGGTTCAGCTGCTCTCAACAACTCAGAGAAAGCTACACACAGCTTTCTTGTCGCATCAACTAAACTTTCACGTTCACCTTCTGTATCCATAAGAGATGCAATCATTTTTACACCACGTGTCATTTCAGGCAAATTGGTGGTAATTGTTGTTATTGCAGCACCAACTGCAGTGTGATCAAGTTCATCTGGAGCACCTAGTTAATAATTCAACACAAATTAACAGCTATAATAATGAGTTCAAAATTAATTGAGTTCAAATGTAATTTAATATGACTAACAGTAAAGGCTTTTTGAAAATGAATCACATCTGTTAATAAAATTCTGAAACAATTCTTAATTTGAAACCTAGAGCTTTTATGACTACAACAGATTATTACGTTACAGAAAATTCTTTACATTTCATTCTTTTCTAAAAAGTGAATTCTTTTTATAAAATTTCTTTTTATAATAATTGTATTAGTAAAGAAAGTACTTTTTAAGATTGTTTTATTTAATTTTTATTAACATATTTCAGCAGTAATTTTATCACTTTTTAACACTACTCTTATATAAAAGTTTAGTAGTAGCAATTAACCAAAGTTTCCTAGAATGTTATCTAATTCCTCCCCTCCCCTTTTCCTGTATATCAGGTAATGAAATGAAATGTGTAATTCTTATAATTCTTGTAAAAATAACAACATCCATATTATAAGATCCATATAAATTTCATACCTGTTAAAGTTACAACTTGAGCAGTTGCAGCATTCATTGCAGCAATCTGTGACTGAATATTCTGTCTGTTTACATCAAGTGTTGTTTCTTTCCATTTCAATGAGGCCTAAACAAATATAAAAATATTTCATAAGTTAGTAATATATAAAAAGAGAGAAAGAGAGACATAGATAAATAAGATTAAAAATTAAATCAATTTTATTCATTAAGTACTTACTGGATCAGTTCCAAGTTCTGGCATTTGAACCTTTTTATCCAACTCCTTTTCTGCAGCTCGGATAGCTTCTCGTCCAGCATCGATAGTGCTGACGAGTGCCTTCTGTGGTTCTGATAGCACACTTGTAACACATGGTTGTTGTGGCTGAAAAAACAATATTGTTAATATGTTAATATTCAGAATTTACTTAAAAAGATTATTATTACAATAATCATATATAACCTTTAGAGACTTTTATAAACTAACAAACAACCTCTAATCATGTAAATGAATTATTTTGAGTCTAATTTCATTCAGTGTTCTAGTAATAACATACAATAAGAAAGTATAAAAGCTACACTAAAACTTACATTTAAGTGCAATAAAAAATAGAAATTAAATTTTTTTATACATCTCTTCCAAGATTTCATTTATTAATAACCAAATAATTCAAATAATAACATACTTTGGTTGCAATTAGTAGCAATTCAAATACTTGTCAAAAAAAGGTAATTATTTGATATGCTAGTGGTGTGATATCACTGCCACAATGCAAACAGAAATGTGCGATTCCTAAGATAATTGCTTAAAGAAGTAATCTCTGAAAGGTTATGATATACTGATAACTAACAACAATGCATTACTTAATGACTGAACAGATCAGTCCAGCTTCTACTTTCAAAGATGCTTTCAATTATTTTAATATATACATACACACAGTAAAACCCCGTTATTACGCTCCCACTTATAGCAATATTCCGTTCTTTATGCTCCTTTCATACGGTCCCTGGAATTTTCTATATAACTCTGTATACTTTTACCCTCTTATAACGCTTCAAATCCCGCTTGTAGCGCTTTTTTTATATCGGAAATTTTCTATCGAAAAGAAATGTAACATTGTAAAGATTCTTTTCTTTTCCTGGTAGGAGGGAATCTTGGAACTCTTTGAAGTGCGGGTCTGTGATACAGTAAGTTAGTGCAAAATGTTGAAGCGGAAATCCCTTTCTATAAGTGAAAAATTGCAAATTCTCCGTAAGTACGACGAGAATTATCACTAAGTCAGAAGAATTTCACAGAATCTCTAGGAATTCCCTCATCCAGTCTGAGAACAATAATAAAAAAAAGAATGGAATAACCAATGCAGCGAAGGGTGGTTGCAAACGTAAAAAAGTAAAGTGTGGAAAATATGAAGATGCCGAGGAAATTCTAATTGAATGGATTCATCAGTCCCGTAATGCATCAGTGCCATTAAGTGGCCCAATCATTCAAGAAAAGGCATGTGAAATAGCGGGCAGTGCAATGAATCTGCTCCAAAAATATATTAGTGTTGCTCCTAGTAGTGTATCAATTGATGTTAATAGTTATTTGAACCGCATTGAAAATGTTGTAATTCATAATAGTAGCACACACACACCGCAAACCACAATCACAGATTTTTTTAATAGGAAAAAAGCTCACATTTGCACTATATCTTTTGCAGAATCAAGTATCTTTCCTGTAAAATGGTGTCTAAATGTTTCCCCATCTCATAAATCATTTCCTGTCTATAGCGCTATCCCGTTTATTATGCTTGTAGGTCATGGCCCCTTGACGAGCGTAATAACAAGGTTTTGCTGTAAATATATATATATATATATATATATATATATATATAATTTTTTTTTTTGCTAGCAATTACAGGAATGTTGAAGAAAATTATTTTTGCACATCTACTTGTGTTTTAGTGACTTGACAGAATTTCTCTATTAAAAATCTGAATTTCGAATAATTTACAAATTTTTTAACATTAGCAAGCTGTTAAATGCTACTTAACACTACTCTAATTATAATAAAATACCAAATTATTCATAAACAAATCAAAAATACCTGACTGCCAACCAAAGGTGGTGTGTATGCATTGGGGGCTTGACCCTTAATAGATCCATATTGCGCATCTTGCATGTGACCAGTTGAGTAAGGTCTTGTTCCTATATATTAACAATAATAATAATTTTAAGAATAATATTAACAAGCGATCAGAAAGTAATTGATTATCATTTTTTTAAGTATTCTACTTAATATTTAAAAATTTTTCATTGTCTCCATCAATATTTTAGATCCAGCATTGCTCCATTTTTCACTTATTAATGCCTACATTATAGTAGCCAAAAGTCTTTTTTTTTTTTCAATATTTAATTTTATTTTAACCTTTTGACTATATACAACTTAAAATTTGGAGCTCAAAAAAGCTGAATATAAATGACAAAAAACACACACTCAGAATAAATAGGGAAAAAAAAATACCATGTTGATCAGAAAGTATATATATATATAAAATAATGATGCAACAAAAGACAAACATCAGTAAAAAAAATAATAATAAAACTAAATTAATAAGAAAAAGGACCAATAACAATAAAAGAAAATGCATTATATTATTTAAACTAACGAATGAATAAATGAAAAAATTACCATCGTTTGCCGCCCTGAGAACCACAGGTAAGGCCACATTGGCAGTGCTGATATGGCCAACCTTACTGGACTGATGCTGCAGGATGGTGGCTCTGAAAATATTTAGGATTATTAAGAATACTAAAATGAGACTGTAAATAAGACAATGAAATTCATGCTTTAGTTTTAGTATTAGGTAATGATTTTATCATAAAACTCTGAACATCAGCTGATAACTTTGTTTTATCATTCTTTCTATTTAGCTTTTGAATAAGTTTAAATCTGAATAATTTTGAAGTGGTCAATTATGTTATACATAATTTTTAAGGTATTAAAATAGGATTTAATTACTACTGTAGTAAATTTATCAGATTGTTAAAAAGAAAAAAAAAAAATGTTAAAATGAGTACAAACTTAAGTTTCATTTATCAAGTTTAAAGTTTCTGTTTTTCATTTTAACTTTGATCAGATCATATTGTAAAAGTTATAATGTCAGAGAATAAAAACAAGAGTTGGGCACTCCGAATTTGAATCTTAATCAATAGACTGAAAAGCATGGCAAAAATAAACAGATGAATTTACCTTCACTTAAGTTACAACAATTTAAATTTTAAAGAAATATTTTTTGTACATATAAAAGAATTAACATACTTTGCTGGTGAAACACTATCTTCAAGCATTGTTGATCCCTCATCGCCTTCAATACCAAAGTGGTCTTTTGCTTTTTTCTATTTTAATAAACAGAATAAATAGATTTATTTTAATAAATAAATACAGAATATATTAGAACTCCAAACATTTGTTCAAGAAACCAACATAAATTATTAGGCATTGTTGAATAAAATAAAGGATTATTTTTTAAAAAATTAAAAAAAAAAAAATTACCTTTTTCAAAATAATATCAATATATCCTGCAATGAGCTGAGAAATTTGTTCTCCTTCCGTAGTTTGAACTGAATAATAGGAATCAGAATAATCACCAAAATCCTAAAAGAAGTAATAAGAAAAAAAAATTGGAAAATTAAAAATGATTATAAACAAAACTTTAAATTTATTAATAAATTGATTTTAAAAAATACAGAGAATGAATTAATTTAAAAATAAATACCAAAGTAAATGTATTTGGTGAAGCAGCCCATCTTCTGACAGTGGTCAAGGGCCATGTTTTCAAGATTTCCTTGGTTTTTTCATCCAGACGCAACACACTGTCTTTGGTTACACCCAACAAACGAGGAGCTAATTTATTTTTTCCTTTCATTTTTTCCTGTTGAAAAAATAAAAAAAGGAATCTATAATTGGATTTGTGAATAAATGGCATTCATATAAAGAAAGTCGTATTTTACTGATTAATTTTTTTTTCAAAATAAAAAAATGTTTCAAATATTAATTAAAATGTTTTTATTTTGGAAGCAGAATTGTGCAGAAATTACCTTCACAAGAAAGAATGTTACACCATATGTCTTCAGGGAGCGAGCTAAAGCTGTATATTTGACTTTTGCATCTAATTCTGTTAGACCAAAGCATTTTTTTTGCTCTGCAAAGATTCTTTTTTCAACGCCTTTTACTTTACAGTACTCCTTTGGTAAGAATTCTTTTAAGCTATGAAAGTTCAAATAAATAAATACCGATAAACAATTTTGTGTTGCAATGTTAACAATGGCTATGATAGAAAATAATATAAAGAAAAGACGTAATTTAATTTAGATAATACTTACTCTAGGAAACCAGGCTTATGCTTATTTTCCACATGATCACCAAATTGGATGTGGCATTGAATTCCTGCAAATTCGCAAGCTTTTTCCAATGTTACAGGATGTGTGCCATCAAGAATTGCATCTCTTGCCTGCAAAGAGGAGAAAATTTATTAGATATATGTAATGATATATTTTTTTTATATTAGCAACATGTATTCTTACATAACCTATATCAAAATGTTAACAACTAAACTGAAAATCAATCTCACATAAAATAATATTTTTACCTGTACATATAGCAAATTTAATTGCACAGGATCTCTTGAATCAATGTTTTGATCAGAGAAAAAAAACTTTCTCCTCAAAAGCAACGTTTCATTCTCGTCTATGCCTTGTTCACGAAGAGTTTTTGACTGATCCACCCAATTCACTAAGCAAAGGCAAAAAAACAATTTTTTCATTAGATGAAAATTACAAAGTTAAATTTAATAAAATAATAATCTAACAAAAGCTAAAATTTGATGCTAAACAGAATTATGGTTTTATGGCAAATTAAGTAGTGTTTAGACTAAATTCTAATCATGGTGATTCAAAAGAGAACAATTGATTGTTGCCAAGACTTAGCCTGTTTCATATGACCTCTGCTGCTTTGGCCAATAACTAGGATGAATAATGCTAAAATACACTAAACAAATGCATTATTGTTTGCTTTAGATATATTTAATATTTATTTTTAAACCAACACCCAGGTTTTAAGTTATTTTCCCCTTCAACTTCATCAAAGGAGACTATTGGACTATAGTTATTGGAGACTATCTTTCCAATATTGCTTTTGGTACAACACAAGTAGACAATCTGTACTCTCTGACTTAAGTCAAATGGGTTTAAAAATCACATCCAAACCCTCAAATGAGGTTGGGCAGCACAGGCAGTAGTAGCTCCTGAAATCTGGAGCCTCAAGGGCAGAAAATACAAGTAAAATGAAACAGTAAAATAAATGAAAAAAGAAATTTTGAATAAATTTTTAAAGTTTGTTAGTATTGAAAAAAAAATAGTAAATGAATATGTATCACTTTATAACATTATATAAAATATTTACTTTCATCATCAGTTCTTAGTTTCTTCTTTAACTGTTCCATTTTCTGATCCTTTTCTTTGTCTTTGTCTTTATCTTTTCGCCGTAAAGTTAAAGTGCCAGTGTGGCTGTCTTTTTCATTTTCAGGTAAATCCCTCACTAATGAATATTCATCATGGTTTGTAATACCTGAAAGATAAATTTGTTTTATAATTAAAATATATAATCCTTTTATAAATAGAAAAGTAATCGAAAAACTATATTTCAGTTTCAAGACGGGAACGAACTTACCAATTTTTGTGCAGATTACAACCATTAGATTAGCAATAGGCTGACTATCATCAACAAGCATCGTTTTTACTGTGCCATCTAACATTCTAACTCTCAAAGTTCGCATTTTTCGTTTATATTCTAATAGATCCTACAAAGATGTAAAATAAATATCATTGATACAACAGCCAGCCAAATAAGTAGTAATTTTGTAATAATTCATAAGTAATTATTTATCTTTTTAATTTATTCACTATTTTGAAGGATAATTTAGAAATAAAACCACACCATCCCTTATTAAAACTAGAACTGATATTTAAAAATTTCAGACTTTAAGAAACATTAGACAAAATGTTCTTAAATAAATCTAATGTTTAAGGATATTTATCAGGATATAAACTGAAGGTAAAGCATAAATAATTAAAAAAAGCAAATTAATTGTCTTAGGGTTATAACTATCATCAAACAGAAACAAAACAAAATGAAACTAAAAAGATTGTTTTGAATAGAAAACTGAGAACTACTGAAAGCTCAAGTTTAAAATGAGACCATAGTCTTGACCTAAACTTTACACTGACTGAATTGCATTTATGTCTTGAACATAAAATTATATTTAATTCAGACAACAACTGAATTAAAAAATATTCTTCCAATTGAGGACAATCATCTCTTGTCTGTAACTTTACAAGACAACAGAAAATTATTGATAATTTTGTAATTATCCGATTCATTGATCGTTTAACATTCAGAATGAAGAATAATGTAGGTATATCACATTATTTACTTTTAAAGTATGTATAACACAGTTATATTATTATGACACAGTAATGATCTACTTAAATTACACGATTTATAGAATTATATGTATATTTTCAAAAAGTATTTAATTTTTCAATATTTAAAAAGATTAACTGAACTGAAAATATCTCTGATAATTGCTAATCTTTCCTGAATATTATAAATTACTGACAATTTTTTTTTTATCATTAGATATATATAGTTTCAAACTTATTATTTTTTTTTCCTAAACCAACAAATACAGAATATCACAAATCTAGATTTAATAAAATTTGGTGTTGGTCTCTTGTGTATTACATTCTATCAAACTTTAAAGGAATGTCAAATGCATAAGGTTATTCTGAAAATGTTCTATTTTTAAGGAAAGCAAAAAAAAAGAGTTAAAACAGAGAGAGAAAATAAAAGAGAATTAAGAGTAAATTTACCCCATTTCTGAGTAAATAATATTCTAAATTCCTTCCGGGTTCTAACCAAACCCCTTTTTTAGGGTCTTCATCAGCCAGAAAGAGGCCATAGTCTTTTGCTAAAGTTGGAATATTCAAAGTTATAAGATAAATAAAAATAAGATATAAATTTTATTATTACTGAAAGAACAGTATCTTTTAATTGTTTCATAATACAAATCAAATATCTTTTTTCTTGCATGCAATTTTATAAAAAGTTAAATATATAATATGTTAGCTTGAAACGATGAGCTTTTTTTTTTTTTTTAAAATAGGAATTACTAACTCTGAAATCTAAAACAAATATAACAAAGCTTTAGCAGAATATAAACTTTAGATAAAGAAATAAATTCAAGCTCTTCTATATTT
>JAFIDM010078609.1:0-15361 GCA_023159025.1 Thereuonema tuberculata | reverse complement strand
GTTTTCTTTTATACATGTTAGCTACACATAGGTGTTATTTTAGCGGGTTGTACAAACACTCTCTGCCGGAGTAAAGGTTTTAAAAAATAACAGCTCCATTAGCAAGCATTAAGTACGCTTCAATAGTCTACCTGAATCTGCTTGTGAATAGTATCATCTGAAAGAAAAAACGTTGTTCTACAAGACTGATGTATTTTTTTTTGCAATACGACCATTAAGTACCCACAGCTCCGGACTGGCCCACCGGGACACCGGGACATGTCCCGGTGCACTCCCCTCCTTTGGCTTTGTCTGGCGCCCTTCCGCCTTCAAGGAAAAAATTTAATATTACAAAATTAGAAATATTAAAAGTCCACCAAAAGTATCCGACTTTAAAATATAACAGCGAAGAACCTCCCTTCATAATATAATAATGCTATATTATTTGATATTATGATGTATAATATTACGCATGAGCATGATGCAAATGGTGCACTTCGTCGTACGGAGATTTGCAGCGTGGATTGACTTGGCTGTGACAGTCCAAGCGCCAAGCGCTCTTATCCTCCAACGGTCGCTGCGATGCTTGACTGGTGACTACTGACTGCCTGCCGCCTGTATCTGCTTTGTTCAGTACAGTTTCTGTTTTGGGCGAGTCAAGTGTATAACATTGTGTTTAGAATTACAAGTTGCCAAATTATCCGTTACTTCGGATTCTAATGGGCGCAGATGGTTATTATATTAAGATATTCAGGTAAGTCTCGTTTAGAAGTCAAACTCTTCATCAATCAAGAGAAGAAAGATACAACTAAGAAGAATAAACAAGAAGGGAGAGGAAGTTTTGTGACTTTTTTGAGTAAAACTACGCTGTTAAAGATAATGAAAATAATAACAGACGAAATAAAGGCAAAAATAACAGAAGATATCAAACAAGCAATTAAGTTCTCAATCATGATGGACACGACAGTAGATGTATCAAGCAACGATCAATGTGCATTTGTTGTGCGATACGTAAAGGGGCGTTTGAACGACTAATAGCACTAAAATGTGTTTCATCAACCACTGGTGATGGATTATTTAACACATTACAAAACACTTATGCAGAATTCCCCTTCAGGACTATGTAGCAAACGCATTTGACGAAGCTGCAAACATGAGTGGGCAGTATATCGGGTTAACGGCGCAATTATCCAACGTTATTCCCAGTCATATTAACACGTGGTACTATGTCCTTAATCTTGTACTGTCCGATACCGCATATCTTTTTTCGGCCTGCTTCAAGAAGCTCAGGAATTTTTGAAGGAATCTCTTAAGAGACTGCAAAAGTATATTGCTAAAAATCCTGCTTTCAAACTGGAAGCTATTGGAGCAACTAGATGGAGAAGTCGGAATGATGCAACAACCAAAATATTTGGAAGAATCGATGACTGGATGAACAAGACATCGAGTGAACAAGACGAGACAATCAATCCAAGTCAGCTAAGCTTGTCTACGTACAACTATCAGTGGCGTTATTCAAGATTTCCAATGATACTGAATTCAATCCAAAAAATCAGAAATGACGCAGCATCCATCTTGCAAAAGTTATTGAGTTTTGACACAATTTTAAGGGCAATAATTTCAAATTTTTAAAATTACCACACCATTATCTGATTACTTACAAACAAAGAACATTGATTATGCGCAAGCCTGGAGACTGGTATATTCCTCACTCTGAAGACTCAGACGCTTAAGACATCAATTTCATGAAACTTTGAGAGCTGCTAACAAATTTCCGCAAAAAATGACTGAAGAAGTCCAAGAAAAGACCGAAATAGACCAATCACTCGGCAATATGATAATCGAAACTGAGTTGAAAAAGAAACATACCAAAAAACCAAAAAGATGCCAGGCGAGTTTGCTGAAGATGAAAGCGTAGGAACAACCGCAGAGGAAATGTTCAAATGTTCTGTATTCAATGTTGTTATGGATACTGTCATTCAAACTATAGAAAGCCGGTTTGTAAATCATAAAACACTTTATCTTGATCTTTCCTGGTTCGACCCTAACCAGTTTAAAAATCACCAACCCTTACCCACTAATGCACTAGAAAAGCTATGCCAAGTAATACCTTCCCTTGATAAAGGAAAGCTAAAAGAGGAGTTAGCATCTTTCATTGAAATATGGCACAAAATTTCAAAACGACCTATTGATCAAGATTATTTTGAAAAGAATGATTTAGAAGTTGAGAAGGCATTTGAGTCCGAACATGACTTTGAACTTGAAGCTGGTGAAGAAGACCTCGAATCTCTCTGATGAAATGCACAGCAGTCAAAGAATGAAGCTCTTGTGTGAAATACGCATTTAGAGTAATTGTAGAATGTAACATGTACTGCCTTCAGTACACGGAACTTTTTAAGGTTTATAAGGTTCATATTTATTGACCATTCCTCTAACTCAAGTAACCTGTGAACGAGTTTTTTTTTTCTAAATTGAAGTTAATCAAAACACGTCTAAGATCTATTACGTCTATATAGTATATATATGGCGCCCCTGCCATGTAAGTTTCCACCGCCCTTCTCAAAGAGCCAGTCCGGGCCTGAGTACCCAAGTAAGCAGGTCAAAGTATGTTAAATTTTGTGTGTGTTTGTGACATATTGCATCCTGATTATGGTATGTTTAGATACATAGGTATCTAACTCAAAAATCAAACTCAAATATCAAACTCAAAATTTTTTTACACAGATACCTCTCATAAAGTTCTCTTTATACTGTAAATATCAAATTTTTATTAGGTTCCCCATCAGAGATATTGGGGCTCAAACTTTGGAAAAAATGAAAAAAGAGCATTTTTAAAGCGCTATAACTTAATTAGGAAGCCAATAACAGAGCTGAAATATTTTTTGCTAAACCTTTGGATGTATATCTGTTCTCAAAAAAATTTATAGCTTTGCTATTTCATTCCTTCCTGCTCAAAAAAAACCCGGAACTTCGATTTTTGTTCAAAAGAGAATATTAGTTTCGGTTTTAAATTTCAGCCATTTGTGTTAGAGATATGGTAAAAAGGAAAAGGACATAAAATGTAGTTTAGAATGTGCTGAAAATAATGTTTTTTTTTACCACAGCTTTCTATCGTTTTTCTTAGCTGAGTTATCAAAATTACCGCATCTGTCTGCAAAGGCCAAAATGCCGGAAACCCTAAAACAAAAATGGACGCCATTTTTAAACGAAATCAAATAAAAAAAAATAATGTCTGTTTTGAAGTACTCATGTTTAGGGGTAACAACAGCAAAAAAATCATTTTTTTAAAAAATGGTCGAGCAGCCAGTGCTGGACCGTTTGGTGTGGATTGACCCTAAATGAAGTGCAATTGAATTTATAATTATATCAATAATTTTAAGTGACTATTAAGACTAAAATTCATAGAAATTGCAAAGAGCAAAATTTTTCTGAAGCAAAGATAGCCACAATCAGGCTTGGGATTCTGCAGTAAACATATCATAATCAGGATGCAATAAGTCACACACACACAAATTTTAACATACTTTGACCTGCCTACATGCTACTTAATGGTCGCATTGCAAAAAAAAAAAATACATCAGTCTTGTAGAACAACGTTTTTTCTTTCAGATGAAAGAAACAGCTGTTCCAGAATGTCACTTGTAAATAATTTGGTCTCATCCATTGTTATTGGAAGATTAGAGTTTAATTTGCTACTATTTATTCTTTCTGATTTGGTACTTATTAAACTTGCAAATGCATTTTCTTGATTAAGTATCGTTTTTTTCCAATCATTGATTTCTAAAGCAGTTATATAGTGATCAGCTATTATATCTTTACAAATTATTCTGTTTGTTTTCACATCATACTATTAATAGGCGAAAACTGAACGGATGTTTGTCTTCCATTAGATACATTGCTGACCACCAGATGGCGCCACAGTGTGTGTGTGTCTGCCACAGGAGGAGCCAATCACAGTACAGCGTTGAAACACGTCAATCGTGACGTCACGCCCATATGTAGACATGGCGTCTCCACTATTCACCCCACTGCAGCTCGACGGAGCGCGATTACACAATAATTATCAGCGTATTGAGATTTTCTTCCACACATAAATGAAGTTCATACTGAAATGCATGAAGTTATTGCGTCAGAAGTTATCAGAGAGTTTGTAAAACCTCGGTTTTTACATAATTTCACAGCTTCCACTGTGGTCCCATGGAATTCTGGGATAGCCGCTCGCTCGCTACTGAACGAAGTAAAGACGTAATAAGGTACGACGTAGGATGGATTGTTATTGGCTGTTGGACATTTTTATTGTTATATGTGTTAATGTTTTGTTAAAATTAAAAATACACTAACAAAATTAAAAATACACTTTAAAAAAATTCTCTCTCAGACTCTCTTGTTTGAGGGTTCATTGTTGTGTATTTAATCTATTGTGCCATTATGTTTCATAATGCGAATGCGTAGCGCTGGCTACTGCGAAACTGGTAAATCAATTTTATATTTTGTTTAATTTTAACAAAAGTTTGCCTAGTCATTCAAATTACATGTGGGCTGTTATAGAAGTCATGGCTTTTCCGAAATGAGCTTAGAACATCCTTTTCAATCTTGTGTTTTTGAAACATTTCACGGTATTTCAAAAATGTGGAATTTCTTTTACTTCCGGGAATATTTCACGGGTTCCAACTAGTTATTTCTGTTTTTAAAAATATGATCAATTTGAGTTACTGTCTTCGTATAGTTCCGTTGTTTCCTAGTAATGCCAAATACGATTTTGAAATCCTGAAGATATTAACAATTCTAAGTATATACAATATACACTATTTTATACTTTTTACTTTGTTTATAGGCTAAACATCTATATTGATCAAACCAATTATGATACTTAACTTGTTTGGAATTACATCTGAATTTTTTTCCCTCACACTACTTAATTCCGTGATGAACTTTACATGTTGAGGGAGGTCTATATACAGCAATGATGTTAATTTTTTTATTATTTCTTAAGTCAGTGAATGTTAAGAACATGTTTTTGAAACTTATCGTGCTTAAAATCCCTTCCTCAAATAATTTTTGTTTATAGAAAAAATGATTCCTCATCCTTTTTGTTTGTTTCAAATTATTGATATTTTTTCAAAATTGTTTAATTTATAGAGATTGAGTTCCGAATTATTTATATTTACTTCTGTAGGAATTACAATATCTATATAATCAAAGATGCATTTGAATTTAACAAACATATCCCAATTTTTACTAATTAATCTCATGTTTAGGTGGATTACATATAGGTTTTGATGGGCAATATTTAATTTCTTTTGCCATAGATTAGTTGATATTGTTTTGGGATACAGAATATGTTTTTCTAATAATTTACAACAGTCTTCGTTTTTAGTAGCCATCATTTGATACAAATCAAATTGTTTTGTTTAAATTATTTTGTTAATTTTCTTCAGATCATTTTTATTGTGGATTCTGGGGATTTCAGAGTCGTCACTTTTTCTTACAAGAGTTTTTTCCATCTTTGGACCAAATAAATTTGTTTTCCACATCAGTTTCTTTTTTTCATTGGTAAGGTTTTCGTTTATGTTGATAAGCTTGGAAACATTCTTTTTAAATATATTATTGTTTCTGATTTTGATATGTTTTTCTTTTCCATCTTGGAATCTTACGATGTCTTGGAACTTCATGTCTTGGAATCTTACGATGATAG
This sequence comes from Thereuonema tuberculata, assembly GCA_023159025.1. NCBI lineage: Eukaryota > Metazoa > Arthropoda > Chilopoda > Scutigeromorpha > Scutigeridae > Thereuonema > Thereuonema tuberculata. Next base: position 9,687 of record JAFIDM010078609.1, on the reverse strand, counting down.
ACTGTGGTTTGTTTATATTTTTTGAGGGCATTGGATGCATACTTTCTATTTTGGTATAGCATTCTTCAATTTGAAGAAGTTTTTCCAATTTCTTTACTACTTCATGTAAGTTTTCTTCTTTGAACTCTTTGATTCCGTGGAGCTCAAGGTCCTGGTTTTGTGAAAATCCTTATATATTATTTCTCAAAGGTGTTTCTGTGTCGGAACGTCATAACTTCCTTAATACTTCATCAAACTCAATGATTGAGACATCATTTTGAAGATTACGGTCTCCGCTAATGACGAAAAATAAACAAATTGTTTAAAATTAATGTTTTCGTTTAAAAACTTTATTTTAAAAACCTTTTTATAAAAATGTAGACTCGCTTTAACAGAAGCGACTTGATCTTTCGAAAGTGAAACAGCATTTCAAATAATTCTATAGCATCGTAGACTTCAAATGTACCCTTTTTTGAATAAAAATACACTTTAAAATGATATTCATAGTTTATTTAATAAGAACAGATAAAAAAACAAACAAAGATTTATGTTTTAATAAAAATAAACGGTTATTACAATAAAAAACATAAAAATTTGTCAACTTCTCATATATTATTTTCCAAAAGTTTTTTTTTTTTTTTTTATTTCCCTTAATACTTTATCAAAATCAATGATTGAGATATCATTTTGAAGATTAAATAAATTATTTAAAATTAATGTTTTCATTAAAAAATTATCTTTTTATAAAAAGGTAGAAGGTGCCATCTATTGACAATCTGTTCATTTATTATTTCCACATTATCTTTCGGTGACTGATCAAGATACCATGCGAATTATTCGCACGGGTCAACCTTTTTATAAAAATGGGGAGACGCCATTTATTGACAGTGTGTTTAACTAATATGCTTTGGTTTTATTTCTCAAAGTTGGTTTTTTTGTTGCGAATTATTCGCACGGGTCAACTAGTTATTCAATATTTTCCAATCTGTTTTGTAGTTCACTGATTTTATTGTGTTTGTCAGCATTTTGTTGTTGCAGTTTTGCGATTGCTACTTTATTAGCATAGTTTTGCTCTTCTAATTTTTTTGTTTTTCCTTGATTTCATCATTACAAATGGAGAGGAATTCAATGAATGACTTCATTTTCAGCCTTCTTTTCGTTTTTCCAACGTATAGTTACCCCATATTCATTCCCTCTTTACATTTTATCCCATTCATTACCCCCATTTTGTCCAATTAGTTGCACTCTACATAAGGGTGCTACTTTATCTTTGAGCACCATCTAAATAAGTGAGAAAAATGATTTTTTTGATGCAGTAGCTTATTATATAAATACAGTATAGATATACTAAGCTATTTCGAAACTGATTTCGGGTACTGTATAATATCTATCAACATCGTTCCTAATTTAGGCAATTGCAATGATAAGGATGGTAAATCCATAAACAGACTTTTGCTTTGCTAATACACCTCGTTACTAAAACTGAAAGTTTGCAGGGACCTTCTATTTAGATCATGGTATGGCCTATGTTGAACGTCTGCTTCTCCCTTTCGCTACTATCGCCTGCTCCTTCCAGCCTCCGCTACCAGCGGCAACGAAAGTGACGTGCAAGAGACATCCTTTCGAGATTCTCATGAAACTGGACTTGTTTTAAAATTCAGGAGCTCCAAACGATTAGCCACTTTCAACCTAGAATTAAACGCACTGAGGTATGGACTTAAAGTTACCAAAAAAGTTAGAAGGTGAATAATACTTGATGTAGTTTGTTTTCTCGATTAAAGCTGACTGATGTGAGAACTCCTGGCCAGTGTCATATCAATCCATGCTTACATTGCTGCATAGCATGAAGACAGGCTGACCACTGCCGCGCATCCAGAAGAAAAATAGACTGACCTCACAGGACTGTGTATCAAGAGAATAAACTAAATCTTTAGCTCTCAACCAATTATTTGATCCAACCAATCAGGAAGAAGATGACGTCGGCTGCTGATTGGCTGTGTTTGATCACATGCTCCAATAAAGAGTGTATATTCTCAATTAATTTCTTATGATTATTTTATCTGATGAAGGGAGCAGGATCTGGGAATTCTGAAACTTTTTAATTGTGCATCTTAGTCTATAGTTATTATTCGCATTTAACTATTTAGACGTACTGTCTATGCAGAGTCATTCAAATTTCTCTGTACAAACTTTTAAAATAGTTTGATTGGAAACTAAAGATCTATCTTTTTTTGAGATGAAATATGCTTTTTACTACACTCATGGACAAAAAAATTAGCGCACCAAGAAGGAGTCGTCAAAATGAAACGAAAATTTACATACGTAATGACTACTTTGATATAAGTAAATGATTAGAAAATCAAAGAAAAAGGATAATTTATTTCAGAGAAAAAGGCAAAAGAACGGAGGAGTTAATACTCCGTTGGACCCCCTCTAGCGCGAATGCACGATGCGATACGATCGGCCATTGAGTCATACAAGTTCTGTTTGATGTCTTGAGACATTTCGTTCCATAATTGCTGTAACCTTGCCTCTAGTTCGTTCAAACTCGTGGGATGCCCAACTCGTCGTCCCAAATGATCCCAGATATGCTCGATTGGAGACAAATCTGGGGATCGGGCAGGCCAAGGAAGGGTAGTAACAGTGCGGAGACAGTCTTGTGACACCCTTGCCGTATGAGGCCGAGCATTGTCTTGTTGAAAAATGGCTCCTGGGAGCCGTTGCATGAGTGGCAACACATGTGGTTGCAGGATTTCATGAACATCCGCTGGGCTGTCATGGTGCCACGGAACAATACTAGGGGTGACCGTGTATTGTAGGCAATGGCAAACCATACCATCACACCAGCTGTGGGAGCGGTGTGTCGCTGTACAGCAAAGGCAGGATTGAAGCGTTCACCACGGGCTCTCCACACACGAACACGATTGTCATCACTGCCGAGATTGAATCTGGATTCGTTGCTAAAGACGACCTGGTTCCATTCCGCTGCAGTCCAGTTTCCTCGTGCGCGGCAAAACTCCAAACGGAGGCGTCGATGGGTGGGCGTCAAGGGCAGCACACGTAATGGGCGCCTCGAGACCAACTGTCCTTCAGCCAGGCGCCTTCATATGGTTCGAGAAGACACAGAGGCCCCTAGTGAAGGTGCTACCTGTGCCTGGATGGCGGCCGATGAAGCAGTTGGCTGTACGCGTGCATTTCTGACTATGTGGCGGTCTTCTCGACGACTGGTCTGTCGAGGGCGTCCGGAGCCTGGTCTTCGTGTACATGACATCTCTCGGGTGCACTGGTCCCAACACCTCCTCACAACACAATCAGAGCGGCCTAATTGACGAGCTACTCGCCTAGCTGACCACCCAGCTTCCATCATCCCGACGATGCTCCCTCTCTCAAACAGCGACAACTGCGTATACTGTCTTCGAACACGGCATATTGGCATGTCTATCTCAGCTCTTCCTTTGTAAATGATTCAGCACACTCAAACAAGCTTTGGTTTCCTGTTTTATACTCCACAGAGATCGATGTTCAACGCCCTCTACCGGCTATACGTAATGCGCAATCACGCTGCATTTCTAATCATTTGCATATCTCCCCGACATGTACCTTCACTGCAAGTTTCGTTACGATCCCGCAATTATTTCTTGGTGCGCTAATTTTTTTGTCCATGAGTATATAACGGTGTTTTCAAAGATTAACCAACATTTTCAGAAAGTATTGTCAAAATTTTTTTTTTGTTTTTTGCCGTAACATTTTTTATATGTTATTTAAATAAAAATGTAGCAAGATTTGGAATGAATTGACGGAATATTATATTGTTATATATATAAAAAGTAGAAAATTCCAAAGAAGAACATCTTTAAATGTTTATAGTAAATTTCATATATATAAAATATATGAAAATATAGATTTAATTTATAAATTATAAACAAGTATAGTTTACAATCTCTGAGAAAAACTGATTCGTTTTTGCAATTAAAAATCATAAAAAAAAAAAAAAAAAAGATTTACTTTTTCGATTTCTTGGTTATAATTATACCATTTACTATGTACAGTGGTTAATAGCAATAAACTGAATATCGGCTTTACATCACCTATGTATTTTCTTAGGTTACTATGGGTTAAGCTGAATGATAAGTCCTAAAAGAACGAAACATCTGTCCTAGATTCCCGTTGACGATAGCTGAAGGCGTGAGTGAATTGTTCATTCTCATTATTGTATTTTTCATATTTAATTTGTGTACGTTAAACTGTGCTATAGATATTGAGTTAAAATATTGTTTTAATTTAAATATTGTTTCAAAGCCCGATGATTAACCTCTGAAGTAGAGCTCTGAACCAGAGACGTCTGTAAATTTATAATAATTAATAAATAAAAGTAATGCATTAAATAATCATTTAAGAGTTATGGTCTATTCTAAATTTCATTTTGCCGAAAATCTGGACCTTTCGTATGAATAGATATTTCGTTTTATTTTATTCGTGTTTCTACAAAATTGAATTAGTTAACACAGACACTTGTCTCTTTTAAAAGAGCTTTTTTAAACATTGTAAAATATTCGTCTGATATTCCCTAATTTAAAAAAAAATAATCTTTAAAAACCAGTTTATTGTAAGTTTATTAAAAAAAAATCATTGAATTTTTAGATTTAAGCATTTAGATGTCTTAAGTTTAAAAATTGCGGAAATCGCTTAACACAATTTTTTTTTTGCGTATTTTCTGTCTTTTGTTTGAATTTTTAGTCACACAATTGAAGTAATAATTTTTCAGTTTATCTGAACATTATAAGCTCTCTAAAACAGAAAACTTTTGAATTTTGAATCAGCCTGAAATAATATTACCAGATCAAACTAAATGACAATTAGCCCAGGCAGATTAGGAAAAAACCCGGAATAAACCTATGTAGTTCTAAAATTTGCAGGATTGTGTGGGGGTAGGTCCCCTGAACAACGTTCAAGAAAGTCTCCTCGATTACAGGCGCCGTCGGGGTGGGAGTGGAGGGGGGCTTAAGGTCCCTTTTTCATTGTTTCGCTCATAACTCGAAAACAGTGCGCCCTAGCGACAATACCTACGTAATAACAATTACAGCTTAGTTAATTTCCCACAACTTTGTTCCTATACATAATTACGGAAAAACGCATGGTTTGCAAGATATGCCCTATCGAAAGTACGTAATTTTCACAAAAATAAAATTTTCGTTACATGTTGCATCAAACTGAAGGTCATCACTCGGTCGTTTCACAGAAACATCGTTAGAAAGAAAATTGTAGAGCATGAAATTTCTTTTAAGAATATATATATATATATATATACAGTTATATTGAGCACGTCAAGGGGTATAGCGTTGAGAAGATTGTTGCGAGAAAATAGTGAATTTGCGAGAAAACTGCTCAGGTCTGTTTGACATCAAGGCGGGCGATAAATGTCCACAGAGCGTTATATATATGGTTTAGATATATGTTTAGATAAACTTATTATGTAGTGTGTGTGTATTGAACAAATAAAATTGAAAATATATATTGTTTTTGAAACAAAGAGAAAGTTGAACGAAACACATTTTATTGGGAAAAAAGGGTGAATATACTGTATAAAAACATTCCACAAATCTTCACCATTGCCTCAACCAGGTCCATCGCCATATCTTCATCCTCCAGAAGGTCGTCCGCATGGATTGGTGTGCTATTGAGGCAGGCCCCTTCGCATCCACAAACTGACGAACAGTAAATACCGGTGTTTCTGCAGCGACACTTAGTACTGCAGCCGGTAGCAGAACGGCAAAACATTGATTCAAGAACTCTGGCAGAAGCAGGTGTTGTTGTGGAATGTTTTGATGGGATTGAGGACTCTTATCATCTGGAACCCAACGCCACCGTTCTGGATCGGGAAAGTTACCCAGCCACATCTGCATTTGTAAGTACATTCTAAACGAGAGTTGTTGTGCTGCACCTTTAGTTGGTGGTAAGGAAGTCAGATTGGCCCTCACCTTGGTGGAGGATTTTACAAAGCAGTTATAACGGTGACTGTTTAAATCGTGTTGGTTCGGGGGAAGGGGCATGGCACATGATGAGGAACATCTCCTTCCCAGGTTTTGCAACAGCATCCCGTGTTGAAGTGTGTTCGTGAAATACCTCAGCTATGGCTTTGGTTTCCCTCGGCATTTTAGGATAGACGCTCTGCTTTGCTGAAGATGCCGCAAGTTGCGTCACAGTCTGTGAAGCTGTGAATGAAGAGGATCGATCCACTAAACGGGAGCTTCTGCAATTCTGAGGTGAAGAATAATGTGGTCTCGATGTTTCCTCTTCCAGACTTCAAGAAGTAGATGTTTGAGTGTGGAGGTGTGAGGGCTATCAGCAGGACAAGCAGGTTTACATCTTCTCCAATCACAACAATAGATGAATGAAAAGTCTTCTTATTCAAGCCACATCGTACAATACAACCATCAGCATCTCCCGGGGTGGTAGTCACCTGTATCCCTCGTGCGGTCAAGGTCAAAACCAGCAGCGCTATCAGCTTGGTCTTGTTCTTATCATTAGCAAGGAATCTCCGTATGTTTTGTCCTGATAACCATTTTCCACACATCTATAACTAATCCATTAGACTTGGTAGCAGTGCATCGCGGGAGGTAGGATTCAAAGTAATCACATCCTGCACAAAAACATTCGTTAATTCGATAATATATAGGAAATTCTAAAAGGGAATTGGGCATCCGAAAAAATAAACATGTAAACGCCGTAAAAAAACGAAATAAAGCGTATGGTACTGCCTCACATTGTATGAGTACAGGCCCTTCCCTCGATACTGAAAATATTGAAGTATTTGGACAAAGAAGTATTAGATATTTACGAGAATTTTATGAGTCGGGGATGATTCGTCTTTTAAAAAGTTACAACCAGGATTTATCAACAAAAAATATACGGGAATACGGCCTCTGAAGAAATAATAGATCGTCCACACATCACAGCAGATGACTATTTCCGTTTGCATCAGATGACCACCAGACGGATGCTGTTAACCGGATATTAGTCAAGATTAAACACAGCCGCCATATCTCATCGAATTCCATCCAAGAAAGACTTTCAATAGTGAAAGGGGGACCCAACTTGACAAGGGAATCTGTAATTGAGGTTCCGAAACGTCGTGTTCTAAAGGTAATTAGAATTCATACCTTTTTTGTCTAACCTGTGCCAATATAGTAGGCAACGTATAATCTTTGATGTTCAGGCACGTTAAATAGTCTTATATTGATACATTAAAGTCAGCTTTATCAAACACGTATTGGCAAAAAGTTTTCCGCGGACATAGATGTCTGCTGTTGGCATAGGGATGGCATTTCCAGTTGTGCTGCTTGACAGTACGTTGCACTGAAACCCAAGCTAGCTAGCAAATTTATCAAATTCCTGGACCCAAATTTCCGGTGTATGAAGTAGGCAATTCCTGTGAGGATTGGCGATATAAACGATCGTGCACGAATAGTAAAAATAATGATTCCCTTGTCACTTGTTTCCTCGCAATTCCCTCTTTACCCTGTCTTTGCTTTGCCTCCATGAAAGCTTGTAGCGTAGTCGGTACCATCTGGTCAGCGCCATTCAAGAAAGCATCGCTTGGATGGTAACTGTTTGTATCATAAGCCTGAGATTGGATCTGTTTTATAATTGCAGCAGCCGTTTGTACTACTCTTAAACGGCTCTTAAGGCCGTTTTACATTTACTATTTCACTCGCCATTTTCCAAGCCATAACGCAGAACATGTCGGGGTAGATTGCGAGTGATTTGTGTATCGTTTTACACTTACCATAACGCCTTCCATCACACGGGACATTTACACTTCTCAATTGTCATCATGCCTACGTTTTATTTACGAAAAAAATAGCAGTGATTTATATAAAAACCATTTAGTCAATGCATCTGATAGGTGAAAGAATGTCTTTAATTAATTAAAATAGGAAATATTCATGTTTTTTTTCATCGCTTTGTGTTTCTTTGTTTTTAGTTTCGATAAATCAGTTTCGATAAATAACGCAGTCTCGTTAAATCTCGATCAATGGCGATATCTTTTCGAGATGTCGATCGCTCGTCTCGATTCGAATTTTCAAGCCGAAATTCTGAAATGATTTTGATTAGTAATGTAACATTTTATGAAAGCATCCACGAAAACATAAGAAAAGATGCCCTCCGATCGTGAAAATCATTTTTGTAATCGGTAATTTCGAATAAATACATACAAATCGATTGGACTTCCAAGTTCTACAATTCGTCACCAGGAGCGCTGGTGTCAGATGTCCCGCCATCTGATGTCTCGACATTTCTTCGAAAATAGCCCAGACTCTATCGCTCTCCATTTACTGGACATCTGTGATGTCTAGGTGATGGCGAGTGAAATGTCCAGGTTATGGCGAGTGAAATGGTAAATGTAAAACAGGCTTTATGCACTCTTTCTCATCGTTATCAGTTCGAGATGCATACCACGCAGAGTTCAAAATGTTCTCACCAACATCACGAAAGCATACAACCGTTTTATGTGGACGCACCGTACTGAAAATGATCTTGTCACCATACCTTTCAAACTTCACTCACTTCATTAGTAGCTTTTCCCCACTTATCAACAGCACACCAATCCATGCGGACGATCTTCTGGAGGATGAAGATATGGCGATGGACCTGGTTGAGGCGATAAATTGAAGATTTGTGGAACCTTTTTATACAGTATATTCACCCTTTTTAGCCAATAAAATGTGTTTCGTTCAACTTTACTACTTTATTCTCTTTAATTCTCTTTGTTTCAAAAATAATATATATTTTCAATTTTATTTGTTCAATACACACACACTACATAATAAGTTTATCTAAACATATATCTAAACCATATATATAACGCTCTGTGGACATTTATCGCCCGCCTTGATGTCAAACAGACCTGAGCAGTTTTCTCGCAAATTCACTATTTTCTCGCAACAATCTTCTCAACGCTATACCTCTTGACGTGTTCAATATAACTGTATATATGTACATATATTCTTAAAAGAAATTTCATGCTCTACAATTTTCTTTCTAACGATGTTTCTGTGAAACGACCGAGTGATGACCTAGAAAGGTCAGTTTGATGTAACATGTTACGAAATTTTATTTTTGTGAAAATTACATACTTTGGATAGGATATATCTTGCAAACCATGCGTTTTTCCGTAATTACATATAATTACATGTAAAGTTGTGGGAAATTTACTAAGCTTTAATATTCCTTACGTAGGTATTGTCGCTAAGGCGCACTGTTTTCGAGTTGTGAGCGAAACAATGAAAAACGGGACCTTTAACCTCCTGTATTTCTTTTAGATACGTCCTGAAAATTCATACTATCCCTAGATTGAATCAGAATTATTCCAAGGTTTAGTTTTCTATTCAAACAATTAGTTCATTTAAAAGAAGCGAATTTGAATTATCAAAGTAAAAATACTATTTAAAAATGTGATTGATAGAAAGCAAAAAATACAATAAACAAACGACATAAAACTCAAAAAAACCTTTGTTTCAAGCGTTTTAGGCAATCTTCAAACATAGGGCATCTAAATGCATAAATCTAAAGATTCATTGAATAAACTTATAATAAATTGCTTTTTAAGAATTTTTTTTTTTTAAATTAAGGAATATTAGATGAATATCTTATGAACAAACTTCCCCGATAATTGAATCAGAAAGGCAATTTATTTGTTCAGGTGAT